>KI546999.1:86549-203745 GCA_000497225.1 Amanita jacksonii TRTC168611
CGACTTTCATTGCCATCGAGAACGACCTCGACATCACGATTCCACGTGACAATTCGCCTCCCTCTGAGCTCGTAGACGTAAAAAGTTCGCCTTGGCAAGTAAGGACACCTTCAATGGACCAGGAATGATGGTCCGATAGGAGAAACGCCCTCGAGCCCCGGGAACGGACGTTGACCGCGAAAGACCAAGAATTGACCCAATCCGAGTGATCCGGCCGGTATCTTTATCATACCATAATGGACAACGACGACGAGACGTACATTCTCCTGCTTCTCTCCGACAGTAATCTACCCACAGGCTCATTTGTCGCTTCCAGCGGTCTCGAATCTTATTTCAAGCATGGCTTTGCATCTCTCTTCCCTACTATAGAGAATGCCATCGTTGATTTTATTCGCCAGAGCTTACGTACCTATGCTCGCAGCGCGCTCCCTTTCGTCGCAGATGCTCATCGTGTCGTATCCATGGCCATGGAATCAAAGTTCGAGTTGGAGGGGGGCGAAACTGTCCGCAAGCTTCTTTCCCTTGATCAGTTATATGAGGCATCAACGCTTAACCATGTCACTCGTCGCGCATCTATGGCTCAGGGTGTCGCTCTTCTTACTCTCTACTCAAAAGGTTTTTGCACGCCTCCTGTTCCCGCCGACCTTCCCAAAAACACTCCATCTCAGACCCCGGCACTTGCTTTCATTTCCGGTCTGATAGATGAATTCAAACTCTTAGTTCGACGAGAAGAAACACCGGGCCACCTTCCAGTTTGCTGGGGCACACTCACTGCTGCGCTCGGACTTTCACTAGGTTCGCATCATCTTTCAACTTTATCTGTTACATGCGCGTCAGTTACAGGGATAAAAAACTGCCCTATTCTACAGAGCGCGCGCAATTTCTTCACCTGTTCCTGCACGCCAGAGGATTATTGTCAGCTTCGGTGAGGCTGAATGATATTGGCCCATACGGCGCACAGCAACTGCTCTTACATGTCGTTCGGCCCTTGGTAGCGGCAGAGTTGGCTCGCTGTGCTGCCTTCCGCACGGGATTACTTGAGGATGAAGATTCCGATTTTGATATGATGCTCCATGGCCCGGCCAATACCTGGCCGCTGGGCGAAGTGATAGCTACTCGGCATGATCTACAATACTCTCGCGTCTTCAATAGTTGATTGCTACATATCTGCATGTTTACCCTATCTTTCCGTCGTGATATTACATAGTTGCAGCAAGTGCTAACCGCGCTGACACTTCTGCCTGTGATCTTACTAGGCTCGCCAAGTATGTGATCATCAATGTATCCTGCAATTGATCATGAGCGCCCATAACTTGCTAGGGAGCAGACATCGCTCTTACCTGCAGACTGGAGTTGAACCCTCCTTTTTCCAAATCCTCTGTGCTGGCGCCAAGGGTATTCATGAGATACCGGCCAACAGCTGCATCCCCCTTCCTTTCACCAGCAAGTACTGCGCGGACATAGGCCAACACTCTATCGAGCATCTCAGACACTTTGTTGAGTGACGATTCTAGTATCTCTAAATCTGTTACAGGCTGAGATGTTGTTGAGCTCGGCGAACCGGCAGCTTGGATGAGGAGGTCAACTGAAATTTATTTTTTTTGGTCGTTGTAAGGTCAAAAAATCAGAAACACAGTAAAGAACAACACGCACGTCCACTACGTTCCGCTTGGTGGAATTTGAGCTCTACAGGGACAGGCAGGAAGACGCAGTTTTCTGGTTTAGGAACAACGCCGACAGGAGAACTTCCATGAGAATTGTTACTGATATGCAGGCTCCACAGAAAAGCTGGTCATACCTAATATAGGCTTTTACACCTGGTTCTTCACCTTGCTCCGTACCTGTATTTAGAGCTAGATGCACCGCTGGGTATGGTGCGGTCTCTTGCGAGTAGAAATTTTGAATTAAAGCCGAATATGTGTTAAGATCTGATCCAGTCGAATACCTGATCGATTTCAGAAGAAATGTTTGTTATCACTCGCAAGGCTCACCAGCCAACGATGACTTCCTGAGGATGAACCTTGTGACATAGATCAAACATGACTTTGAGATAATCGGCATCGACTGCGACTTGTTCGCTCGTCTCTGAGTGCAGCATTGCAAAGGCGGTATGCACCTCAACCGTATCCGAGTCGGTCCGTGTGCCAAGGAGCGTACCAATCACGCGATCTTGCTCGTCCGTTCGGCGGAGGTAGTGATCAAGGACAGAGAAAAGTGCTACCGGGTGGACGAGTACCTGCGCTGGCACGCCTCTGTGGAGGATGGGGTTCAGAAGTGAGCTATTTTGCGAAAAGCTGTAGTGCCAGTTGGATCACATACGGCATATTTTGTATTGCGCTAGCTGAACCGGCGTCCTGGATGGTCACTGCAGAAGAAGCAGGGCCGATTGCCATTGTTAATCGTTGCTTTCGAGACAGCTAACAACTGTCGATCTTGGAGTTTCGTGCAGCCTATAACAGTGCAGTTCCTCCAGCTGTGGGTACAAAAATCACTGATGCGGTTCGGAGTTTGCCGTGCGCCCTTGCTCTCAACACATTCAAGAAAAACTTATTTCACCGTAAACGAACTACAAACTATGCCTTCAGAAGAAACAAAGGTGCGATTTGCTACTGCTTGATTTTATGCAATTGAATGTTCATATACGCATTTCCAGGAACTCATCACAAAGGCTGTTGAAGTTGGACGCGTACGTTGTTTGATTTTATCTGCCTGCGTGTGGCCTCAGACGACTGCATCAGACCGTCTTGCACTATGGTTGGATACCTTTTATAATTTACGTCGGCTACACACGAAGCAATCCCCAGCCATCACTTATCAAGTAGGCACTTTTGGTTTCCTTCCAAAATTTTTTATTCAGGCCGTTTTAGATTAATTAGCCCACTAGCTTGAAATGCTTCCAGCGTAAGAGAGGACATTTTCAGGTCTGCACGCCGTTCGAAGATAGTCGCAACCCCCCCACTATTTGTATCATAATTATGCAACTTTAATGCACGATGCTTTTACCTCACTCCAAACGCGCTCTGGTCCTTGTCACATTTTCGTGAGACTCTTCAGGTGAGCATCTTACTATATGCACTACTATGATTCAAATGCCGTGGTGTATGGCGTATGCTATACCTCGACTGCGTAGCTTGTTGTATCCTTAACGATGGGTTATCAGGCTATGTCAGAGTGCAGACATGACAAGGCCAGATATGAGCATCTATATGTTTCACCTAAAATACATGCAATGTTCGAGCCACGACTGATGTACACACAGGAGAGCGAGAGTTACAAATAGATTCTTCGTAGGTCAGTTGCCCCAGTAATACGTTTGCAAATGGGACAGAGCTTGGTAGACCCGAGACAACGAAGCCAGCACTCTCGGCAGCAAGTGTGCCAGCATCCTGTTGATACGGTTGGCTCTGTATAAGGGTCTAGACAGATCCGGCAGAGCAAGGAGGTTGTGGACGCAACACGCGTCAATTCCTACAGCTCATGAGTAAAGTCAGAATATTCTGAAGTTAGATCAACCCTACCAGTAGTTTGATCTTACCCTCCAAAGCCGCAATGAGAGCTCTCTTGTCGCCCTTCTTCCGAGCTCCCGCAATAGCCAGGTCGAGCCTTTCTGTGTCGCCTATCCCCATGATTTCGTTCATCTTGGCGCGGACCGCTTCAACGCCGTCACCCTTAGTAGAGCGCTTGACCACTTTTCCCTCAACAACGAGGTCGTGCAATGTCTTGTATCCATCGTTGGCCTCGTCACTCATGTCGCCATCAACGTCAATGCGCTCGTTATTATCGTTGAAACCATTCATCTCATCTAAATGAAGGGGAGTAATAACATCCCCTTCCGTGAATTGAGCTTCCCCGTACACGGCTTGATCGTCACCGTCGATATCAACTTCATCTTCGACGTCTTGGTCGTCCGGGTTCCGCGTATGGAAGCCAGTGCCTTACCACAGACTGTCAGTTTTTTTCGTGGTTATCTGAAGTGGTCTTCTGTACGTGCCTGTGACATCACCAACATGACCTACGCCATCTGCTTCTGTCGCCTCTGCCCCCGCCAGGCATGCATCAATATGAGCTTCGAGGACGTCGTCGTCCCCGCTGATGGCATTCATACATACAGGACACTCCTGTCCAGTACCTAGGCTAGACCCACTGGGTGAGCCTGAGCCAGAAGCCATTGTCTCATCATCGAGATCTCGAGTAAGTTCCCGCAACCGAGTGTGCCTCTGCTTGCGGTGCCGTTTGATGGAGCGGATGACTTTGGAAGCTCGTTCGATGGTATCAGTGGTGTTAGATTGGAGGGATTTACGGGCTCTGAGAGCAGAACGCCGCGTGCTTGGACCTGGGCTGGCAATCTAAACTAAGCTTTAGTTTGGGAGTAGCTGACTTGGCACACTTACCCATCAGTAGGACTTTGGAGATAACCAAACGACTGTATAGATTCGTGTGACCCGACTTGTTGGATGATATCGGCAACCCGCTGGTCTTCGAGCAAGGCATGCTTGGCAAGCAATCGAAGAGGTATTTCCTCGTCACAGACGGGACACGTTCGTGTTTCCGCGCGCTTGGCTGCCAACAAATTAAGATCGGCGTTTGATATGGAGGGCAGGGGTGACATACGTCTCTTGCTTTTTGGTGCAACCGTGGAGGGACCATCTTCATCATCTGAGCTCTGAGGTGATAGTGAAGAAAAAGAAGCGGAGCGTTTCATGGAGCTGATGTCGTGCTCTGGTGTGGTGCCTCTTGCAGCGACTGTCAGTAAAGTACAAACCGCGTTAATCGTATACATACTTTGTTGAAGGAGGGAGCACCATCATATATTATAGCATGGATGTCGGGGTTCTGGAGTTGGCGGGAATAAAGAGTAGATTGGGTGGATTGAGTAAAGAAGGGATGGATGTCTCTTTTTAGGCTTCGGTAACAGCTGTCTATCACTCCAACACAATTTCTATTCCGTGCTCCCGCGCTGCCTGAATCCCCTCCATCTCCTTCTCTTTGCAAAATCGAATGATTGACTCAAGGATATCACGCTGACCTGCAACACTAGTTACTCTTTTCCCCCCCTCGAGCAGCTCAGCACATAACACCCACCTTCAACATAATCTGACAACATGTCCATCACTTCCGGCCGCATGTCTGACGCACTCTGTATATTCATATCGGGTAGCTTATCCAACAGTGCCTTCGACATCCCAGCTAAAGTATCTGCAGCGTCGAGTTGGTCTTCGAAACTCGGAGCCCCTTCAGGATCTGAAACGAGTGATCTCAAAAGTTCCTCCCACAAGCCTTCAACCTGTCGTGCTCCACGACCCACCGACCATCGTTGGCTACTCAGTCCGGCAACTTTTAGCATGATAGTGTCATCTGGGTTTCTTGGGATGGAAAAGCCATAACCGAGGATTAGTTCTGAATTCGGTTTCGGCCCGTAGTTGTTGAAGATATCTTGTGTTGATTTTGCGGACCTATGAAACGTGAGGGAAATGATAGGGCCGTGCCGGGATTCTGCGGGTTCGCTCGGAGAAGTTGGCGAGTTGGGGTAGTCAACGACCCACGTCACCGCTGCACCACGAGCATGGTTCAAGGAGTCGAGGCCCGGAATGAGTACGGGCTCTGTAGACGAGTCCCCGACAAGGGTTGGGCTTGGTGAAAGGAGTGTGGAAGGAAATGCCCGCGAGGATAGGTGAGTAGCCCCTGCGAGATACAGTTCCCTGTGTCAAGTAACAAGGGGAGTATCAGTAAGAAAGGGCGGGTGCGACAGGTGCGCCAACAATAACCATGTGAATAACGTGCTCCATTCTGGATTCGCTTTCGAAACGGCGTCTGAACACTTGTCATATTCCTCTCGCCATTCGCGTTGCCTGTCGAGAGTTGCGCCATAGATATTGGTGCCTCTGAATGCCTCAAGTTCAGATGATGTGAAGTAAAGAGGGGTACGCAGTTTATCAGCTTGTGGGAGCATCCGCACATATTCGTAGTGAGACAGATGGAGGCTTTCCTGCCTTAAAAATAAGGTATGCGCAGTGGAAAAATATAATAGCATAATCACCTTTTACGATCGACGATCTGGTGGAAACAAAGATAGGTCGATATCCACTGACGATCTGACCAGTCTTCGGTTGTTTGAACGTCCAAAAGATGCGATAATGCACGCTGTGCTAATTTTTTGGTGATTACGAGAGAAAATGGGCACGACACAATAGTCGTATCCGGTGATAGATCTTGCGTAGCTATGACGGTTCCACCGTTTACGTTGGCTTTGAGTTATGAATTAATCAAAAGAGCCCGTTGCGGGTGAAAAATATTACTTTCTGCGATCGCGACGTGCTGGTGAAACCCCCCTCCGTGTTTTGATAGCCATAATTTGAGGATGTCAGCAGACGAGGGTTCCTGCCGTATCATGTCCATGCTAGAGTGGAATGTTGTGTGCCGTCTCTTGATGACGTAAGTCTATCCACACGCGTTAGCACTCTGTTTGCAATGTGTCTGAACGACCTGGGCGCAGCTACCGCATAATGCCGCGAATATCTAAGGTGGGAAGGCGTTCCCATTCGCATCTGAACGTCGAGGATCGCGTGGTAGCTCGATGTCATCACCGTGCCAACGCCTTGTTCTTGCGACGCTGAATTCTGGAACGGGGACACATCGCAGTACACGCCTCTGCTCGGGGATTTGACCTTTTGCGTTGCGGTGACCGAGGACGTATCAAGCTCCGAGTAATTGGCACGGCCTGCTGTGGAGATCCTACCGAGAAGTCTCGTAAATTACCCGCCATGAACTTGACAACTTATTATTGAATCAAGATTCCACGGGCGAGGTAGCAGCCCCTTAATTGCTTCCTGAGAAACAAGAAGGGCAAGGAATATTTAAACGAGAGGATCGAGTTGGTTGACCCTTCTCGCATTCGTTAATATGAGGTCTCCATCACTGTCCTTTGTGTCGCTCGCTTTAGTCTTTTTATCTTTCTTCCATACCAGCCTCGCCCGGCACAAGCTGCTTTCGAGACGCACCGGAAGCAACGCTCCGAAGATTGCTGCTGGTTGGTATGGAGGTTGGACCTCCAATTCTACTCCGGCGGTCCCCATTTCCTCGATCAGTTGGGCCAAGTATACCCACTTGGTCTATTCCTTTGCGTACGCATGGCCCTAAAACCCGATAAATTCACAACTTGCTAACATCTACGCCATATATTTAGTGAGACCACCCCTGACGCCGCCCACTTGAATCTGACCGCCTCTAGCTTACTCCCCGCCTTTGTGGACGAAGCACACAAGCATGTGAGTTCGAGTTCTTAATTTTCGTATAAATTTTAAGCTAACACCTCCTAGGGTGTCAAAGCCTCCGTGTCAATTGGCGGATGGGATGGTTCTCGTTATTGGTCCTCCAATGTGGGCTCTGCTTCAAATAGAACCACCTTTGTTAACACAGTTACCGCTCTTGCCCTCAAGTACAAGCTTGACGGGCTTGATTTTGAGTGAGTGTCTAACCCTATACTCTGTAAATGATGGATTCCTTATGTAAAATAGCTGGGAATACCCTGCAAGTCAAGCCATCGGATGTAATGTCGTCAACCCAAAGGACTCTGATAATCTCCTAGCTTTCCTTCAAGAGCTACGAGAACACCCAGTCGGGAAGAAGCTCATTCTCAGCACAACTGTTTCATTAACTCCTTTTATTGATCCAACTGGAGTTCCGTCTTCCAATGTCTCAGGATTTGCTCGCGCCCTAGACTACATTGCCATAATGAACTATGATGTATATGGCTCCTGGAGTGACGTTGTCGGGCCCAACGCACCTCTCGACGACCAATGTGCGCCAGGTGCATACCGGCAGGGTTCTGGGGTATCTGCAGTGAATGCTTGGCATCTCGCAGGCTTCCCGCTCTCCAAGATAGTCCTTGGTGTGGCCGGGTACGGTCATTCATTCAGCGTCAAACCCAGTGACGCTTTCAATGGTACTGCTCTGGCCACGTATCCTCCCTTCAACAAGGCGATTCATCCCCAAGGAGACAGTTGGACCAGCGGGGCCGGCGTAGACGAATGTGGCAATGCCGTCGCGGCCGGTGATATTGTCAACTTCTGGGGTGTAATCTATGGAGGTTACCTCAACCCCAATGGAACGGTCCACAAGGGTATTGCATATAGGTTCGACAAATGCAGCCGAACGGTAAGGAAAAATTACATGGCTCGAGAAAAATTTGTGGCTGAAGTAATGGTGCAGGCATATGTGTACAACAAGGCCACTGAGATCATGGTTTCGTTTGATGACGCAAATGTAAGGTTGCAATCATGGTGGTGTCGGTCAGGCTCATTTAAGTGATTACCATAGGCGTTTTCCGCGAAAGGAAAGTACATTCGGGCGGCCAGACTCGGAGGATTTTCTATGTGGCAAGTTGGCAGTGATTACAATGATATCCTGCTTAACGCCATTCGGGCCTCGGCCGGAATCCAATAGGCGTGTGGGCAGTTGTAGCTGCTGAATACTTTGAAGCACGCTGTCTGTGTTTGAATATTACGTATTTATCCTGTGCATGGATAGTATGCAAAAAATTGATATCGTCTTATGGCCACCAATTTCCCTTGGGCCATGAGCCTCAACGTACGACGTACAAGTTAAGTTTGAATCGTATAGACTAAAGATACCAGCGATCTAAAGTGGCTGATCAATGGCATAATTATAGAGTTCGGGATTGTATCGTAGTTTAATCGACATTCTCTGCAAAAAGACTGCTTTATAGAATGGTCAGGTTGGCAAACACCCTACGTAGTGAGTGAGCGGCGACCAACCCCAGTTGGACCGGTTGGATTATATGGAACAAAGACGGCTTCATACTAGTTATTGGGATATGCGTTCTATGGCTGTGCCACTTTATAGCCCGCAGTGTGAAGTAGGGCGGCGAACTGGAATGTCGTGAGCAATTCCGAGAAATTAATATCCCCACTTCGTCCCGACGCACCTGAACTTTCGCGATTGAACGCACTTGTTCTAGGTCGTATCCTTCTCGCTCGCTAACGTCACCTGCCAATGAATTGAGCAAGGTACAAGGATAGTCCTAACAGTGTAGCATACCGCTGTTGTGATACATGGGGTCCATTACTAAATGCATGAGTTAGAAATGCAAGTATCAGGGTAAAATAAGATGCTTACTCGGACCGGCACGCTCAAAGATATGAGTAGCAATGTATCCCTGTTCGTGAAAAGACTAGGATGCCTACATTAGATCTGGCTCGCAGATGATTGACTTCACTAACTTGATGATCGCTGCAACAAACCTTTTAGACATAGCCATGAGTGAATATAGCTAAAGATCAAGATAAGGGTTGCTTGCTGGGGTAAAGCCGACTCGCAGTTCAGGGCTATAAATTGCGGCTAACTTGAATACTAAGTGGGCAGCTATGGGGGAACCGATGCTGAAGTATCATCAGCAGTTGAAATCAAGATAAGGAAACATAAAACGAACAGGTCTGGTATTCCTAGCTGTGGGGGTTCTTGGTATGCATGGTACGCAAGCATATCTGCCTGGATCATCAGAACAACGTTCGCTCCTTCTTGCTTTAGTTGCTCTTAGTGCGCCTTCTTTAGAAGGTAACTAGAGAAGCCAGTATGGAAACTCACTAGCATATGCTCTTGAGCCAAGTAGACCCTGTTCCTCTCCGGCAAATGCACATAGTTCAACATTGCTTCGGAACGTGATTCCTTTACGTGATATGGTACGAGCAATGGAAAGGAGCGATGCTATTCCGGAACCATCATCGTTGGCACCTGGAGCACGAACAAATCCAAAAGACCCCCGACTATCGTAATGAGCTCCGAGAATGACGATGGAATCCATCTCTTCCACGGCATTGTAACGGCTGCGAAATGAATGTGAGCGCAAGTCTCAAGGTAACAGGTGAGATACTTGCCATATAACATTCGGAGCAAACCCATCTAGGAATGGCTTGAACTCACATTTCGCCCCTGTTTCCTCGAATTGAACCTTCAGCCAAGCGGCAGATTTCATTGCTCCTGGGGCGAAAGAGTGTCTGCTCGTTATCTCAGACTCGGGGTCCTCACCAGTCAGAAACCTTATGTCACGCGCTATTTGCGGCAGGGAGATATTATTGACGGTAGATGCAATGAGGGGGTCAAATCCTATTTTAGATAGGATCTGTTTAATATACTCCGTAGATGACGCAAGAGTGTGATGATGCATGGTTGGGGCGGATGGAAGCAAGGTTGATTTCCAGAAACGTGGCAGGTGCTGATCGAATACTCTCGCCAATCGAGGGTCGACGGACATTAATGTAGCATTAATTGACTGCCACACAACGAATGAATCAACGACACGCTGGAAAGGTTCTTGGCCGTTTATATAAGACTGCGTGGCGAAGCTCGCTTGTCCGAGGACGGAGGAAATCCAAGCTTGGGGATTAAAAGCATCAGGAGATGTCAGGCTACGATCAGCCTGTTGAACCTCAAGCCACACGAGCTGCCGGGGTTCGTATTGAGTTTCGACCTTGTACGCGTTGGGGTCCACGATATTCAGGCTATGGGAGTAGAAGCAGTCCAGTTGGCCATGATGGAAACTGAAGACAGAGCGAAGAACTTGGCCGTCGCGATAATTTCCGTAAAAACTGGCAGAAAGACAAGAAGTCGAGTGAAGGAGGTGAGGGTCAAAGGGAAGAACCAGAAAGAAGCCAAGTGCTGCAGGCGAAATCATAACTTGGGTCCGGGCACAGCCACCAAAACCAACTCTCAGACGCTCCGTCGACGTCACTGGTTGTGCTCAATTGTATGCCCATCTTACAATGGGTACGCTCTTTCCCCCTTTAATTCCTCCATTCGGACCGCTTCACATCTACCCAAGATCCAAACATCGCTAAGCAGCTCGTGGACAAGATCTATGAGAAGCGGAAGGCTGCCGCTCTTGAGCTCGAAAAGTATTGCCGTTTGTTAACTATTCGTCCAGCATTAATCGATCTTTACCACTGTAGACAAGTGAGAGAATGTAACGCGACTGGCGGTTCCCGAGAAAAGATTCCCGCCATCATCGATCAGCTTATAGAAATGTTCAGCAACACGTCCAATCCTTTACACATTAGGAATGGTGGCCTTATTGGCCTTGCTGGAACTGCTATTGCTTTGGCAACGGATATTGCTGCCTATATGCCAAAGTTTGTTGGTCCCTTGTTGGATTGCTTTGTTGATCCGGAGAACCGCATTCGGTACTTCTCTGCTGAATGTCTTTATAACATTGCCAAGGTGTCGAAAGGCGAAATACTCGTTTATTTTAATGAAATATTCGATGCACTTAGCAAAGTACGTGTGCTTTTAACTACAGACGCGCGAACGTCTCAGCGGAATATAGTTAGCAGCCGATCCCGAGTTATCCGTTAAGAACGGAGCCGAGTTGCTTGACCGTCTGCTCAAAGATATTGTAGCGGAGAATGCATCTGTCTATATTCCACTTTACCCGGCGACCGCCAAGGTTAGAGATGAACGCTACGAAGCCCGTGGGGTTCTGGTTCCTTACTCCGATGGTGCCGACGACGACAAACCAATAGGCAGGGCATTTTCACTACCCCACTTCATTCCCCTGCTCAAGGAAAGAATCTACGTCGTGAGCCCATTTACAAGGAGCTATCTGGTTACTTGGATCACAGTTTTGGACTCGGTTCCCGAGCTTGAGCTGATAACCTATCTACCCGAGTTTCTGGACGGGCTTTTGTGCGTGGCTTCCGCTTTTACTACGCGCATTATCTTTCATACCCGTCTGCGAACAGCAAATACCTCTCCGACCCACAAGAGGAAGTACGGACGGCAACAGAGAATGCCCTTGGCGACTTCTTGCGTGAGCTACGCGAGGTCACGAGTGTCAACCGAACGAGAGAAGAGCGGTTGAACAATATCTCGGCACCAAACTCGGGGAGAAAGTTGGGTAACGGGCAGGAAGATTCATCAGAGCCTCAGGTTTTGGAGACTGAGAAGTACGCATTGGATGATGAATCGGCGCTCAGGGACGATAGCACATCCATTACTGACGCGGTCGAACGTGACACAGGTGGTGAGTCCATTCCGTATTCGTTTGCATGGTTAGCCTGACCCTCTGGCGTAGTTTGGATCCCAGGTCAAGGTGTTCGGGTAGATTATCCTGCTATCATTGAGATTCTGATCCAACAACTTGATGGAGAGCGTCAGTTCGAGCTAATTCTTTGCGTTAACCTCATCTAACGCTATTATATAGACGACGAAATTCAACAATCTACAGCACTGAGATGGCTTGCAGAGTTCCTCACCTTCGCTCACGAAGTCATGGTACCATTCACACCACGCCTGATTCCCGCTATTCTACCGAACCTAGCCCACCACGTACCCATGATACAAAGTGCCGCGAAATACACCAATAAACACTTGTTCAGTGTAATCCAGAATTTACCTTTGCCTCAGGAACCTTCGCCAACTCGCGCATCTGAGAAGGCGCCAGAGAGGGGTCCGTCTCGGTTACCCCAATCGCCTACCCCCACAACTGGAACTACCACTTCTAGGCAGTCAACCCAGGCTGACATATCGCCGGAGGTGTCAACGCCCATCCCTCCAGTTCCAAAAGGTCGTCCAAGCACTACCGAATCTCCCACCACTCCCAGGATTGGACCTCCGATAGAGACATCACTTCTTCAGGGAGCAATCAGCGGAAGTCGCTCTCAATCCCCGGTGTCTATCTCAAGCCAGGCGGGGAACCTAGGGAACCAAGCTGGATCAGAGGAAACGGACTTCTTTGACTATCAAGCAACTGTGAATGAGCTGACCGTTCAATTTTTGAGTGAATTCGAAGAGACGCGGGTAGCAACTCTCAAGTGGTTGATAATGCTGCACCAGAAGGCCCCTAAGAAGGTCTGCCCAGTCTTTCCTAGTGTCCAACGACGGAAGGTTTGATTTTTATCCCTTAGATTCTGGCTAAAGATGATGGCACGTTCCCTGCTCTCCTAAAAACTCTATCGGATTCGTCGGAAGAGGTCATCAAATACGATCTTCAATTGCTCGCTCAGATATCCACCAACTCAGAGGAAGCATACTTCCGGTTATTTATGATCAACCTCCTCGAAATTTTCAGCACGGACAGACGCCTTTTGGAACAAAGAGGGAGCCTCATCATCCGACAATTGTGTCTGAACTTGAATACTGAAAGGATATATCGAACGTTCGCAGAGATTCTAGAAAAGGAAGAGGTAAGGATGACTATGGCTTGACGCGTAATATAACTCGGAAGATGCACTAAAGGATTTAGAATTCGCAAGCGTGATGGTCCAGAAGCTAAATATTATTTTGATCACCTCTCCTGAACTTGTGGACTTCAGGAAGCGGCTGAAAGGCGTTGAAGCAAGGGTAAGTGTCCATTCTAGTTACACCGGTTTGTCGGGAATTCAACGTTCGCACGCAGCAAGATGGGCAGGTTCTCTTCACGACGTTGTACCGCTCTTGGTGTCATAATGCCGTAGCAGTCTTCTCGCTATGCCTACTGGCCCAAGCGTACGAGCATGCATCCAATCTTCTGTACATATTGCAAGTATCTCTCTGCCTTTCAAGTACCCACCCTACTCACGAGAAGGATAGCGCTGATTTGGAAATCACTGTGCAGATGCTTGTTCAAATGGACAAACTAGTTCAGCTCATTGAGTCACCCGTGTTCACTTGTGCGTGTTACCAATATATCCACACTTCAAGCTAGCTAAATATAGAACACAAAAGATCTCCGGTTGCAATTGTTAGAAACGGAGAAATATCCACATTTGCTCAAATGTTTATACGGTCTTCTCATGTTACTGCCGCAGAGTACAGCCTTTGCGTCTCTGCGAAATAGGCTAAATGCCGTCAACTCCGCCGGCTTTGTACAGACTGTGCCGAAACCGTGAGTTAGATTCAAAGCCATTTGTGCGGTTCTGGATATGCCCCTTGCAGAGTGGTCGGCACCATTGCGACGCGATCCAAACTTGGACGCGAAGATATCAAGTGGCAGGAATTACTACACCACTTCCGTTCAGTGCAAGCTAGGCATGAGAAAGCTAGGCGACAGCAAAGTGGCACTGATTCGACCCCAACACTTCCATTTTCCGAGTCTCCGGATGGAGAAAGGTTGGGAGATCCTGCAGGACAAGGCGAAAGGACTGGGCGGCAGACATCCCGGCCTCCGATGCGGAGGAAGGTCACTAGTGATATTCCCGACATTGCAGCAGGATCTGCTAGTTTGAGAAGTGGAGCGCTGTCGCCCTTGAACCCGCGGGCCCGCCTACAAAATGGAACCAGCTCAGTACCATTGGTCCAGGCGCAGAAGAGACGAGGCATAGGTCTTCCCAGGAGAAACTAGGGTTGAATCATAACTTACGCATCACTCACGATCTTACATTATCTATGACTAATGGCAATTACGAACTAGAGAAATTACATGGGGGAATGCAGTTTCTCAGAGAAACCCCGAATTGGATGTGAGGTGAGAAATATTGGTACTCAGAAGTGAAGGGATGCGTGGTATAAGGATATTCTCTCTAACTTTTGCAATGTCTGCATCAGAAAACCCAACGAAATTCTTTGCATATTGTTCAATGCCACCATACTTGTTGTCAAGAAGATCAAGGAATGCCATCATCGTTTGGGGCCTTCGACACATAACATTCAAATTTTGGTTGAGCGTATGATCAAGGAGAGACTAACCGACAAGTGAACATATTCAATGCGGCCTGATTATTCGTTGCAAATATCGGTTCTTGAGATAACCGGCTCATTATGAAATTCCGTGCCGGTTCTCGCCCGATTCTTGTCAGAGCATATTCTTGCGCAATGGTCTTGTGGTCAACGCCAGCTAGCTACAGGGGAGATCATAATCCGAAACAGGGAGCGCAGTATTCATGTTACCTTGAGTAAAATGGCCGCAACAATCCCTGTTCTATCTTTACCCGCCGTGCAGTGGACGAGACAACCTTCATTTGGCTTGTCCCTGACATGCCTGAGGATGGTACCGAACGCTGGGCCCCCGTGATCTAGGATTTGAGAATAAAGTTCCATAAACGCCTAAGCGATACTAAGCATTGTGATCCCTCGGGATATTTATTTGACGTACTTCCGTCTTGCCGCTGGCATACAGTTGAAAACGCCTATCCGAGCATAAAACCTTTGCTGTTGCGACAAAATGATTGGAACACGTACTCACTTCGCGATAGTCTCGGGACTGTAATCTTCCTTGTCAAATACAGGGACACGTACAATAGTTACGCCATCAATAGGCCGGATAGGGGCATCGTATTTTACCATCTCGGTGTCCGACCGTAGGTCAAAGACGGTCGTTATTCCTAGCTGCCTGAGTTGATTCTTGCCTAAGACATCAAAGAATGTTAATCCATTGCAAGATATAAGCTGGTGCCAGAGGGCATACCCTCATCTGTGATGCGGGACAAATCGGCGGAACGGAAGAGGAAATTGGGCCTTGTGAAATTGGCTGAATAAATGGATGAGGGAAGATAGCCGAGGTCTCGAACATTGATCACGCCCTGGACGGTTACAAAAGGAGGACGAGAGAGGACCTCTGCGACATAGGTCGGATCTAAAGGCTCAAGCTCGTTCATGCGGAGAAGGTCAAGCAAATTATGAACATGAACGCCACAAACGGAAATTCATACGCCGTCGGATCATCCGCCCGCTCAATGCTAAAGTTAACAAACGAGAACGCTCCCAACTCAATCCGCCCTTCTAAGCACAAATCTAACGGCTTTACTGAACCTCCTCATGATTCTCTTAGACTATTCCAACATCTATCGCTACCACCAGATGGGGAACAAGTAGTTGAGCCACAATGTACTGTGTCGGACGAGGCTTTGCACAGGCATAGACAAGCAATGCATATCCTAACGCAGAAAGACCGTCCTATTCCTAGGCGAGTAACACAATTCTGCAGTCTTTAGCCGTCATTGAAAAGATGCGAATTCACCAGTCTCGAGCAGATGCAGGAAGAAGTCAAAGAGCCAGATGATGTGACACAAGTCGAGAAACGAATAAAACGGCTGAGGACACAGCATCTAGATGATCTTCAAAGACTTTATGCTGCACATGCAGCAGAATACCACGAGGAGATATTACACCGCCATCGTTCCAAAGATGAAACGTATTGGTATCTCTCCAGGGGCGAAAACAACCCAACCGCAAAAGCATCTCATCAGAAATTCCAAGTATGTTTCTTGAATTTGCAAGCTTCAAGCTAATTGTCATCCACAGGATTTGTACCTCGGCACCAGGAACGCGGCGTGCTATGAGTTACGTTGGCATGATGATATTGCGCGCATCAACTATGCGCACCAACAAGAACTCAGTCAGCTCCGCCAGAAGAAGAAACATTTGAATCAGCGGGAGGATGAGGAACGAAGGAGAGAATATGCCCAATTCCCTCAGAACATAGCGGAGTGGGGATCCAAGTCGAAAAATGTGCAGTTGCGTGTCGCCAAATTCCTCACCTCGGACAGGCCAAAGCAGGAGAAAATGATGAGTGATTTCAGCTGGGCATGGAGGCAGGTGCAGCCCCTAATCGATGAATTTATCAAAAATGTACGGGCTATTTTATTCTTGTACTTTTGAATTAGACCGATGACATGTAATCCTAGGAAGAATTCCAGAACACAATACGGAGCTTTTTGGTTGAGAATGAGGTTAAAGATCCTAGGGGGAGGCGCTAGCAGCACCTGCTTTGACGCGAAAAGCCCTGCCCTAAAGCGTATTATTGTTGCCACGCGTCGTAATGTAGTGCTAGATTCTTGACTCGCGTTCTCGTACCTGGCTATGAGTGATCTTGACTTTCCTTCCTCCACCCCTTTGGATTTTGGTCTACCTCCAAGCAGCGCAATACCCGGCTCAACACAAGGTGTGTCAACCCCCAGAAAGGCCGCCCGAACGACAGATGCTTTGAATCTGGATGACGTTGCTCAGGACAATTCCAATGACCCATCGAACACTAGGAAACGGAGAAGACCGCGAACACAACCCAATGGAGACGTACCATTAATCAGGGATGCAGTCGGAGAAAGCGTAGCAGAAAGCTTTGAAACGTTTTTGAAAACGTACGTCCTACCATTCATTCACCACGTCGTCCTCCATCTGTTTTCAGATATACAGAAGAAGTACATCTCGTGGCAACCCCTGCATCGGATGGCGCAACACCTGAATTATCTCAGGCGGAATATTTCTATATCGATCAGATCCATACCATGCGGGAGTACGAGCTAACGACACTTTATGTCGATTTTGGGCATCTCCTCCAAAAGGATGATGTCCTTGCTGATGCAATCCAAAAACAATACTACCGATTCTTGCCTTATCTGCGCCGAGCTCTACATAACTTAGTGGCTGAGTACGAGCCTGAATACCTTAAAATCAATCCCACTGCCGCCACGACTGATTCTGCAAATCTCCAAACCCGCGAGTTTAGCATTGCGTTCTACCATCTTCCTCTAGTGTCTGGTATTCGCAATTTGAGAACGGACAAGATCGGCACTCTCATGAGTATCAGTGGAACAGTCACCCGAACGAGTGAAGTTCGGCCTGAACTACTCTATGGAAGCTTCATTTGTGATGTATGCAATGGTTTAGTCAATGACATTGAACAGCAATTCAAATACACCGAGGTGAGCTGAGCCGACATGCTGCCATAATCACACTCATTGAGGTGCTTTGAGCCTTCCTTGTGTCCCAACCCTACTTGCGGCAATAGGACAGCATGGCAATTACAAATCGATACTTCCAAGTTTACAGATTGGCAAAAGGTTCGCATTCAAGAAAACCCTTCCGAAATACCTACGGGATCAATGCCTCGTTCCTTGGATGTCATACTTCGTGGGGAGATGGTGGAACGCGCAAAGGCCGGTGACAAGTGTGTCTTTATGGGCACTTTTATCGTTGTTCCGGACGTGAGCCAACTCGGTCTCCCTGGAGGCAACAAAGCGGAATTACAACGAGAAGCCAACAGGGGGAATACAAACTCTATCACAGCAGGCGTCGGAGGTAACGGCGTAACAGGCTTGAAAAGCTTGGGCGTCCGGGACCTTCAATACAAAACTGCATTCCTTGCTTGTATGGTGCACGATGCAGACGGACGGGTAGCTCTCTTTTTTGATCGTTTAAGAAGAAAAGACTGATTAATAATCACAGGGAGGTACGAATATCCGTGGAGAGGATGAGACGGGTGATGATAGCGGCCAGGCTTTTATCCAATCGTTAACGGAGCCTGAGTTCGAGGAATTGACAGCCATGATTGAATCGGATAACATCTACTCGCGTCTGGTGGAAAGCATCGCACCTACCGTCTATGGCCATGAAATTGTCAAAAAGGGCATTCTACTGCAGCTCATGGGTGGAGTGCATAAGCAGACACCCGAGGGAATGCACCTTCGTGGGGATATTAACATCTGCATTGTTGGTGATCCCTCAACATCAAAATCACAATTCTTAAAGTAAGTGGTATCTTGTACTCTAAACGTCGCCACCTCACTGTAGTGCCCAGATATGTCTGTTCCTTCCTTCCCCGTGCGGTATACACGTCTGGGAAAGCTTCCTCCGCGGCGGGTCTGACAGCTGCTGTAGTAAAGGATGAAGAGACGGGAGATTTTACCATTGAAGCTGGCGCTCTCATGCTGGCAGACAATGGAATCTGCGCCATTGATGAATTCGACAAGATGGATATCTCGGATCAAGTTGCCATCCACGAAGCCATGGAACAGCAAACAATCTCGATTGCCAAAGCGGGCATTCATGCAACGCTGAATGCCAGAACGTCCATTCTGGCCGCTGCGAATCCCATCGGTGGTAGATACGACAGGAAGAAAACACTGCGAGCAAATCTAGCAATGAGTGCGCCTATCATGAGTCGGTTTGATTTGTTCTTTGTTGTCCTAGATGAATGCGACGAGAGGACGGATATGAATATAGCGAGGCATATTGTGAACGTACATCGCTTCCAAGATGATGCCATTAAGCCTGAATTCAGCACTGAGACACTGCAGCGATACATTCGTTATGCAAGGACATTCAACCCGAAGGTGACGTTTCTCCGAACTCAGATAAATCTTGCTTACACTGACTTTAATCTTAGCTTACTCCGGAAGCTGCTGAGGTATTGGTAGAGAAGTACCGGATCCTGAGGCAAGACGATGCAACTGGAGCGGGTCGAAACTCGTATCGGATAACCGTGCGTCAGCTGGAGAGTATGATTCGTCTAAGCGAAGCGATCGCGAGGGCCAATTGCACCAACGAGGTTTGTCTTGAGGCATAGGCTTTGTGTCCATTCCTGTTAATTATAACTACACCTAGATTAGTCCGGCGTTTGTCCGTGAGGCGTATTCTCTGTTGCGGCAATCGATCATCCATGTCGAACAAGATGATATTGATTTCGACGAGGAGGAGCCAGAAAATACAGACAAAGCACGCTCCGGTTCAGTAGCTCCGGATACCACTGACAATGACATCGATGGAGACGTGGCCATGTCCACGGAAATTGACGGGACGGACCCAACCGAGCCCAGTGCAATGTCATCGTCTCAAGCCCAGGCAGGCAGTTCCAGGACAGCAACAAGAACAGCTCCAACGTCAGATAACGCAATTCCACCTGACAATCCGCCTGCGCAGCCGAAAAAGCGGATGGTTATCACGCATGATACTTTTATCACTTTGCGAAGCATGATCGTACTGCACCTGACAGAGGTCGAACGCGAGACTGGTCGAGGCGTAGACCGCGACGAGCTGATAGATTGGTATCTGGAGCTCAAGGAAGAGTCCATGCAGGATATTGAAGAGATAGATTATCACAAGGAGCTGGTAACCAAGATGCTCCGCAAGCTCGTAAAGGTAATCAATAGAAAATGTGGCTCGGTGGTTTGAGCTGACCAATGTTTCAGGAAAACTACTTGATAGAAGTCAAGGGAGATGTACAAGAATCCCTGCCTTCAATAGACGAAGAAACTCAAGAATCGTCGGCTCCTGTTGACAGCGATAACGTCCGCGTCTATTACATGGTCCATCCGTCTGTGGATACGGACGAGTCAGCTTATACCTCGATGCCCTAGTTGTATGTCTTTGACTTGTTCTGTATCCCTGTATTCCACCCCTGTACACATACTTGTTCGGTGTAAAGGTAGCCACGTGCTCGGTTCCATTATTGGCCGTAAATGAGCAGCTCCAGTGATGCGCTTTTCGTGCTTGCTTGACTCGGCCTTCGGATCCCCAACACTCAACCAATGCCCGACGTCTCAGCAGCTTTCGCATGAGGAACTAGTAGATACATAGCTGCATTATACCACTTCCTCAACTATCTTCCGCATCATGTCGGACACGCTCATCGTACCAACCCTCCTGCCCTACGGAAATGTCCACTTTGCGGAGATCCCGCATCACGGATCTGCCCAGGATGTGATAGAACAAATCGTTGCCTTGGCGGAGATTACGAAGGCCATTTTGGGAGATTTAGATAACCAGGGGTGGGCATTACAACGCATCCGCGAAGAAAGGCACGGTCGGACATGGGAACAGGATGAGCTGGAGGCTCTAGGAGACGGTAAGGATTCGTGTCATGGTTATTTATGGTGGACTAACATCGCTGCAAAGGCATACTGCCACCTACAGCCCCTGTCGCGCCGATTTTGAATGTCGTAGAACAAAATCCGTCCCGACAGAGGCACTTTTCATCGTTTCCTCTGACGTCGCATTTACATTCCCCTCACCTTCGTTTGGTCTCATTGCATCCACTTTTATCCATATCACTCATATTTCTGCGCGTACCCGAGATACATGATGACTTTGTGCACAAATTCTACATTTCAAGGACTTGCACGACTCAACAAGTGATTGACATGGTTGTAGAGGAACTTGGTCTGACTCAATCCCTGCCCATACCTGGTGGTGGTAATGTCGAATATGTCATTGAGGAAGTATGGTCGGACGGCAGCAATGAAAGTATGTATGCGTCGTTTTTACTGCGACCCGATTCGAACCACGCTGATAGAGTCATCCGAACTGGCGTCAAATTCTGTACTGCATGATATTTTGGCAATCCCATATGCTGCCAACCCATTCACGAGGAAGGCAAAACGAGCATTTCGATTTTGTGTTCCGGACGAATGGTATCGCCGTCCAGGTGACCGTAAAGCACCTAGTCATGCAAACGAGGAATCAACCACCTATGATGGACATGATTCCTCCGGCAGTACTGAGAGTGAGGGCGAAGGAACGGCCAAAGCGAAAAGTGCAAAGATTGCAACAACGGATAAGCCTGGATCTGTAACGCAGAACCGCCTTTCAAGCATGTTTACAGGGTTCCTGCGTCCGACGTCTCCTACCATATCCTTTACGCCGGATAACGCAGTCGCCTCGATAAGCAAGCGGAAAACTGTTAGCGAGCCCATCCTCTTGGAACAACATACTGGGGGCAGCATTGAAAATACTGATGACAACGGTTCCGAAGCTGAGGACATTGATCACGGCGCCTTTGAGGCGATGCTGGTGTGTGTAATGCGCCTTTTGTCCGAGATTTTCTGAAATTTCTGGTTAAAGAATTCTATGGCCCTGAAAGGAGAAACAAAAGCTGAGATGTATAAACTTCCGGATCACAAGAAGCGATACCTCTTGCAGCAACATGGTCAGCCTAGGCCGAAACCAGGGGACCACAGGCAGCAGCCCAGTTCTTACAGTCCGGCGACTGGCTCTGCGATGCTTCCACGCTTGATGCCACAGCTTACGGGAGATTCTAGCCTCTTCCGCCGTTTCAGCACTTGGGGCTCAACCACTCCGCCAGCTATTTCGGCACCGCCCGTCGGAGAACTCGATGTCGGCAATACTGAGCCTGAAGAGTTTCCACAAGGATCATACGCGGTCAGGCCCCAAAGTACAGGCGGATTTTGGTCAAACTGGTGGTCACAATCTGGAGGAGATAGCTCTGTCGGGGATGACAGATCTACTCCCAAGTGGTACATGGAGTCACTGCGTACGCTCAAGCCGATGGACCCTAAACTCGCGAAGCATCTGATCTCACTGCGTGTTCACCTTTCTACTGCAAACCTGGCCTGGATTGAAGAATTCCTAGAGAATGAATATGGCGTTGACGCCTTAGGTCAAGTGTTGGGTGGGCTGGTAGGAAAACCAGGGAAGAAGAGGGTCTTGAACGATACAGAAAGTACCGTGCTTCTCGAGATTGTGAAATGTCTGAGAGTTCTGCTCAATACCGAGGTCAACAATTTTTTCAAAAACTAAGACTACCAGTCCTGATGATTCAAACAGACCGGCTTCGAACGGGTGGTCGCGTCGCCTACGGTCATAGCGCATATGACTTACGCGCTCCATTCTTCATCTGCCAAGTTGCGCATGCTCGTACTCGAACTACTCGCGGCGATTTGCAATGTAGCGCCGTTCGATGGCCATAAGGCGGTCCTCTCGGCAATGTCGGATTACCGGGTCATGTTCAATGAAAATTTCCGGTTCGAGACCCTGATTAAATTCCTGCGCCTGCCGGCTTCACAAGACTTGATCACCGAAGAAGATGCAGCGGAGCTTGTTCTTGAAGAAGAAAATATCTGGGAAAGTCGAAGGGCATGTATGGCCTTGATCAACGCGATTGTCAGCTGTCCGGAATCTCTTGAAGAGCGCATTTTGCTGCGCGAAGAATTTAGTCGCAGAGGACTCAATGAAGCTATTGTCGTACGTTGGACTCGTTCAATTGTATTTATTGTATTATCTCAAGGCATACCAGGCGTTGAAATACGCGAGTTCTCCCGAAATGCTACTAGTTCAGCTAGAATATTACATTGAAGACAAATTTGAAGATGAAAAGGAAATGCGAGATCGCGCACGCATCCTTGCGATGCGGGGCTACGATGGACAAGAGGGCCTGCCCTACGAGTCTCAGGACATTAATGAGGAGCTCATGCTCTTAGCAAAGCAGCACGGCGAGTTGCATGGAGTCGTTGGGGAACTGATCCGACACTGCACTCAATTCCTGAAAAGAAATATTAGCATGTAAGTCTCATGAGAAATAGCTGATCTACAGGAGTGTTGATACGTACAACGTTAAAAGTCAGGAAAAAGCAAACATACTTACCATGATCGATAGACTTGTGGAGCAAGCTCTCTCACATGACGAGTTGTAGGGATCCTTTTTCTCACCCCGTTGAGTGTAACGTCGTTCTGATCCTGTACGATCTAGTGAGGATGATTGGACAGAGTTCGTCAAGCACTTCATATCCTCATTCAGAACGATTGAGGGTCAAGCACTCAATCTGAAAGTTGTTTCCGACTCTGACCCTTTTGAGCTTGAACTTGAAGCACTAAGAAGTAAGCTAGAGGAGCTAAGCGAAGAGGTACAGCCATGCACGAAAATGCTTCAACTTTTCTTAGAATGAGTTTATAGAAGGACCAACTTCGTCTTCAGTTGGACCAACGATCAATAGAACTCAGCACTTTGAAGGGCCTGCCCTTGAACGTTCTCGTACCTTCAACATCAAGACAGGGAAAGGGTGGCGCGGAAGTAGGTACATTCCAAAATCCTCATCCATGAATACTTACTACTTGAAAGAGTCTCCATGGCATTGTTCAACGCCTAGTGCAGAAAGAGAAGCAAGTATCCCAGCTCCAGAATGAGCTTGATCGCCTCAGAGCACAGCACCCGAGTGACGGTCGTGAAACAGTAAGCCTTCCGACTACAGTACGAAACAAATACTGGATGTCCCAGTACTAGGATGATCGGGCCAAGCGTGAACGAGATAAGGTTAAATGGAACGCTCTGATGGATGAAATAACGAATCTCAAGGCAAAGGTTAGAGGATCATGTAATTGTTTGTGATGACACTCAACAAGTGGCCTAGTGTGGAGATCTAGAAAAGGCATCGGAAACGAAGGGGAAGGAGATATTGTATCTGAAGCGAGCGCTTGAATCCGTTTATAATCGATTCCTACCCAGAACAGAGTTGCGCGAAGAGGGTCGGGATGCTCATATGGATGCCAATGTCATGGCCACGCAAGCCATTGATCGCCTAGAGCAGAAGGACAAATTAGTCAAGTCTCTACAAGAGGAAATAGAATCACTCAAGGCGGAACTGTCAGCAAGAACAACATCAGGGAGAATCGCCCTCCCCTCTGATCCACTTTTGAGTGACGCGATGAACATAAGCACCGTGAGGGCGGCCCCCCTAGGCCATCCACCGCCGCCTCCCCCTCCTCCACTACCACCTTCCTCACTTCACCCGCCGTCTTCGAATCCTCCTCGCGCTGATAGCCCAGCTAATGGCTACCCACCACCACCACCACCACCACCACCACCTCCTCCTCCTCCTCCACCAGCACTTCCAGTTCCCGCTCAAGCACCTGTCGCAATTTCTTCTGTTGTACAACCACCACCGCCGCCGACACCACCACCACCGCCTCCGCCGCCTATAGGTCCTCCGTCATCTCGTGTTCTCAATGGAAGTGCACCACCACCCCCTCCACCGCCCCCGCCGACTTCTTTCGCCATGACCAAGAAACGACCTGCACCGGTGGCCCGGCAAAAACGCCTAAGGCCGTTCTTTTGGAATAAGCTGTCACCAACATCGCTAGCTTCGACCGTGTGGAACGATATTGATTCTACATTGCAATTTGATTTGAATGATTTGGAAGGCACCTTCACTCTTGAAAACGCCACTCCAAACGCTAAGGCGTCACCAAAGCCTGAGAAGAAGCAGAATATAAAGACTCTTCTTGATATTAATCGTGCAAATCACATTGGTCAGCTCTACTCGATTCCTCACCATTCCTTCTCACATGCATGCGCAGCTATTATGCTAACCAGAATAAAATTGACCCTATCGGACCTTCGAAATGCTATAATAGAGTTGGATGATAATAAACTAGCAGTTGATGATCTCCAGGCAATGACAAGATATCTTCCTACGCCTGACGAGGTCAGTCGTGATGTGACCGAGGTATGATCAGCCAAGAAACTAATGGAATATAGGTTGCACGTATTAAAGATTATGGCGATGTTAGCAAGTTGGCGAAGGCGGACCAATTTTTCAGCCAGGTGAGGCAAGAAGATAAAATTTCCGTTCTTCCGGGACCCATATAAATTCCATAGATTATCAGTATTCCACGCCTATCAGAGCGGTTAAATTGCATGGTCTATCGTCGAAAGCTCGAGCTAGATATTGAAGAGTTACGACCGGAGCTAGATCAACTGAGAAGCGCTTCACGAGAGCTACGGGCATCTTCAAGGTTCAGGAAAGTCCTACAGGTACACTTTTTTCTCATTGGCTATGCCACAGGTTACCAAGAAATTCTAGGCCGTCTTGGCTGTTGGAAACGCCCTTAATACGTCAACCCCCCGCGGAGCGGCGCGTGGTTTCCAACTAGGTACATTGATGAAGGTTGGTGATTCACTTTCTGAGCTATGATTACCAATTGAATTTGTGCACCGGTGTAGTTGAAGGAAACGAAAACGACTAAAGGGGGCCCAGCCTGCCCTACGATGCTTCATTATCTTGCCCGCCTTCTTTTACGTACGGACCCCACTTTGACTACTTTCATCGAAGAGTTGCCCAATGTGGAAGCCGCTGCTCGACGTAAGGTGTCCCGGCCATAGCTAACATCGCCAAGCTGATACAAGGGTTAGTTTCTTTTGACATCATCATGCAAACAATCGACTCCTTTCGGCTTGGTCTCCAGAAGATCACAAATGAGATTGAACTGTTGCAGAAAACACAGATTATGCAGTCCAACGACAGGTTTATCGATGTCATGGATGTATGTAACTTCTATTTACCTATTTGGCTTACTCTGACGTTAATGTGGAAGCCATACGTGACTGAACAAGCCCCAAAAGTTGAAGCTCTCAAAAACATGGCGACATCATTGCGGAAGGATCTACAGTTGCTGCTTTCTTATTATGGAGAGGAAGCTGGCTCTCCTGAGGCGCCAAAATATGAGGAATTTTTTGGAACGATAACCTCGTTCTCATCTTCCCTTCAGGTTTGGTTCTTCAGCTCTTCGGGTGCAGTGTTAACAATGACACAAATTAGAAATGCGCGCTGGAGGTCCACGAAGCAGAACAGAGACAACTCAAGGCGGCCGCAAAGGCTAAGCCAAAGGTTGTTGTACCACCTCCTAGCACGGCGAAGGCGGTGGAAATGGTTTGTGTATTATTGTTGCTTTATCTGAACCACCGCTGACCTGTTTCAATACTCTCAAGTTAAATTCGAATGCTCTCTCAGCTGCCCTGCCACCCGGAAAACGTTCTGTTGGCCGTGGTGACATTGACCAAGCCATCCATAGCATGAGAGCTGGCATGAGAACGGCAAGGAGGCACCCAACCATTGACCGACCTTTGAGCAAGATCTTTATGGATGGAGGGACAACAACACGGCGGAGCCGGCTGTACGAATCTTAGCCAGTTGTGTATTTTTAAATTACATTAATTGTTTCAAATTATTCTACGAATTTAACGCAATTTAGCGTTTCCATTGTAAAGAAGGCCCAGGAAAGTGGCTCTGGGAAGCATCAAATTGCATAGAATGTTAACGTGGCTCGCAGAGTAATATTACGCGATCCGAAGGATGTGCCAATGAAATTTTCAACGCTTCTACACCAAATCACTCCTCAAAACAAGCCCTCAGTGATGAACCAGCGATTTGCTCTCTTTAACTTGGACAAACGCCAGTACCTGACCAAATCCGGCAGGCTGCCCGAGCTCGTATGCAGCAGTGTGCCTCCCGCGCTCGTCACGTTGCTGTTGAAGCCAGGGAAATCTAGTCCTTTGGCGCCCGACGTTGGCGCATGGGCGGGGCAGCGATTAATTTGTGCCAGCGATTGCATGAAGGAGTGTCCGACGGGTGTGTTGAGCATAGAGGAGGACACAGAGGTGCAGAAACACGCTGAAGGACGAGATGACAAGAGCGGCAGCTTGTATCATTTCGCTCGAGAAACGTTCACGCAGATTCCCGTGCCGGCATCAGACACGGAGCAGTTCGCCGGAGGGCGGCAGGTGTGGGTTCTCCGTAACCTCTCAAAACGTGTCTACGTCCGCGCGGACGTGCTAGCCGGTAAAACAGACGCTACGGGTCCGTTCTTGGAGCCCTTCGGTTTCGGAGATTTGCTACTGGCCAATTTTACTTGGTCGACGGAGAGTATCCCAATGGATTACGGGGACGTCTTGGTGTTGGGCCCATGGGCAGGAGACAAATTTGATATAGTCCCTTGGGATGTGGCGAAGAAGGACATCAAAAAGGAAAAGAAGGCGTGGAAGGATATCAGTGAGGAGCAGGCGAAACGCACACGTTTATTGTTGGCGGATTTGTTCTAATCTTTCGTCGTCGCTGATTTTTGTGTACTGAATTAGTAGGGGCTCAACTCTTGTATTACCAATTGCTGAATTTTTGGTATGTTGTTTGTCACGTATATGAGAACAAATTATGCGTATGCTTAGAATCTGTATTGATCAAAGAAAGGAGAGGTATGTGAAAAATGATATAGTACATCAGCATTAAGGGGGGCCGACTAAACGTGTACCGCACCATCTAAACCGACGGAATTACTTTATGACGAGAGGTCCTGGACTTATGCTCATGGCGTCCAGAGAAGCGCCAAGACCATCCGTGGCATGATCTGTCCCAAGCTCTGCAGAACTGGCTTTGCCTGAGATTGGGATGGCCAACGTTATGCTTGCTCCATTTAATCGGATTGCATCGCTGTCTAAATCACCATTGCCCACGGCGTGCGAGTCGCCTGACTCATCTGGTTCCAGGCTCCACATGCCCTTCTTGGAGTTATATGCGTCTTGAATAATGTCATCGTCATCCTCCTCATCAGAATCTTCCTCATCTTCGAGGGCAACAGAAGACCACTCGCGATAGATGTCTTGAACGTACGAGCCGGAGCGGTGTAGGCGACAGGGATCGAAAGGAAAGAACGTGTTTAGTTCTGCCGCGGTGCTCTCTCCAAAAAGGGCGGCTGGATGAATAACGGAAGGCACGGTAGTAGAAATAGTGCGAGGGGTGTTATTGGACAATTTGAGAGCATACTCCGAACGCTTGTTGGATTCTAATATCGAAAAACAGTAGAGAAAATCTGTTGCATGCGCAACACGGGCAAATTGCATCACGACGTTCGGGGAACAGACCTAATCATACGTTCCATGAAGAGGTGCGCAAGCAGAAGGGAAGACAAAATACAAACCTTGAGGGGGTTAAGAACAGAAGTGACGACTCTTTGTAGCACCCCTAGCTCTGGCACCCATTTCTTGCCAGCCATGGCGGCGGCGACGGATGGCAACTTCTCAGCTTCCAAAGTGAGTTTCAACGCCCCATCGTCGTCCTCCACGTCCTCCAGCAAGTCCCTCCACCTGAAACAGAATATTAAGAACACAGCTTGAGTCACGGCGTAGAAGACAGTGTTCTGCTCTCTCCCAAGGCCTCCGCTTACGCTCTCGTTGAAGCCCATAGCCGAGCTAGAGCCCCAAGCACGAAGGGCCTCGTCCACTGCATCAAGATGGGCACGCAGGAAGTCACATAAAACCCCGACAACCTGATGTGTTGTTGTTCTGTCGACGAAAGTCGCACGACTCACAAACGAACCTACGTAAGACGCAGCAGCAGCTCGAGTGACTGTCGATGTGTGCGTCAGTGGTAAAGTGTCGGTACCGGGTCCATCGTTTATGGATGAATGAGGGTCGTTCGAATCGATGGCAAACAGGGCCCGGTCGATGAGCATTCCTTGAAATACATCTGCGAACTCCGGATCCAGAGATGTGAACCAAAAGACAAGAAATTGGGTATAGCGCGATTTGAAGGTGCGAAGGATGATGCGGTCAAAGACTGACAAAAGGGTGTTAAATTGTGCATGTAGCTGCTCTGATGGTACCAAATCGACAGGTCGTTTGGAAAGTACGTTTGTGGGTAGTGGAGGCGTTATTGAGGTTGGCGTGATTGTAGCAGGGGGCGATGAGCTGGACCCCAGTGAGGATGACAGGAGTAGATGTGGGTCGGATGCCTGTACACTAGGTAGCTGGTGGTTCGGAGAAGATGATTGAGGAGGTGGGGCGTCGATGGTTGACGCATGCGTCCGCTCAAAGTGTTCGAAGAGAAGACTTAATATGATGTCTAGTTTCTTGACCATTTCTTGGATGTGCCTCAGGTTCGTTGGCAGTTCGGGTGAAATCTCCTCGTTGTCGTCGTCCGCATCAGATGAAATATCTGACAAGTCTAGTCCATCTTCGTCTGCTTCGCTTTCTGAATCGGAAGACGACTCATCCTCTTGGCCTACTACCATGTCAAACGGATCAATCTCAAACAGTTCTTCCTGTTGAGCATTTTCCTCCTCTTCCAATTCCTCGAGCTCGACTTGTATTTCAACCTAGAATAGATAAGCTAGAGATAGGGGGAATAGTAGAACAGGCTTGCATCTATTTGGATTGCCCTATCAATGATAGTTGAGACAATTTTCTCCGCTGCTTCTGGGCAGTAACTTGATACCCGAAGCAGATTACGAATGTATGTTGCCTGTGCAACTTGTTTTTGTCTTTTATGAGGAAAGTTGCGAACGAGAAGGGATTGCAAAGTTGTTGGGAGTGTTGGGATCAACGACAACAGGTGTTGAAGGAGATCGTGTAATCTGTCGTATATGACGCGGCGCGTCAACGGACTGGAAGATGCTTCCGCACCTACACCATGAAGCGCCTGAAGGCCGGACTCTAAGAAGAAACGAAGATCAACCAATACGATCAATGGATCAGCCTGACAGATCCACATACGGTAAGTAAATCCCTGTGCTATCTTGCCGAGCACGAGCGATAAGTACTCCGGGCGGGCGCTAAGTAGGTTACCAATGAATACAGTGTAGGATTTTACGGTAATAGCATCGAGTGCCATCCATGGCATATTGATAATTGCTTGCACGAGAGCAGCGTGAGTTCGCTCTAATCGCGAGACAACGTGTGAGAGAGAAGAGAACCATAGCCGAAGTTGAGCCGGCTGATACGGTGGAGTAGATTGGTCAACTGACATGCGTTTGATGTTAAATTGGGAGACAAGCTCATCGAATGGCTCAGTGATACACTTGGCCGAAAGCTTAGCACAAGCGTAAAAGTATGTGCAGGTTTACTCACCATGGACTTTTTCTGCAAGGCATCGTTAACGAAAACTATGTACATATCCCTTCTGTACTTTTCATCTTGCTTGATGCGCGAATTAGTTGCAATGGGCCTCTCGATTGGCAAAGGAGATGAATTTGATGATTGCAACTTTGGACGCTTCGCTGCGCGTTTTTGGATGGTCATCGTATCCTGCGAGCGAGCTATTGGGCCTGCTTTTGGGTGTCTTTGGTTGAACTGACTCAGAATCGAGTGCGGATCCATCACAAAGCAGTAAAAATCTGATTATGTAATTCTCCCTCACTCACTCTGGGGAGGAGTTCCCTTTTGCAGCCGACAACACGACCATGTCTACTTCCCCCTTCACTGCTGCTCACAGATCCTATGTGAAGTCCCTATACAAACGCTATCTTAACAACGCTCTAGACTGGACTGTCAGACGCGATTTGTGGCGTCCCCAAGCTTTGCAAATAAGGGCTGAGTTTGAGCGGAATCGGTATGTGCTACCCGAATGCGTATGTCAAGGGTCGCTGAATTTGATTCAGTGACGTGCACGATCCTCGAGCATTGGCCGAAATATTGTCAAAGGCAGAGGCTGATTTGGCTTCCAGGAAACACCCGGACCCGTATATTGGTGTGTGACCCAAAATTTTGGGTATGCAACGGATTTTGATGAACGTCAATCAACCCAGCACCCACTGCACCTGGCGGAACAAAATGGTGAGTAGGATTTGAGACCCATGATTTTCAATCCGGTGATTGACGTGCTTTGTAGGGAACGTAACATTCCTGTATGTCATGCATTATCTCTGCAACAATAGACAATAATTAAAAGCGGTTGTAGCCGCGTACGGAGGCACCGTTTGACCATGAAGCAGCTGGACATCATTAGAGACAAGATAGATAGAGAAGTTATGGTAGTTGCTAAATAACATGAAATTGACTGTGACTATATTTGGAATGCGCCGCGAGCTCTTGGCCTCCCCATGAACTACCTCCGAGGTGCGGTCAGCGCCATCAGCGCCCCATACCATTATTACAATCAGATCAACCCCTCGACCCTCACCGGCGCTATCGACGTTATTGTCGTCAAGCGTCCCGCAAAGGATGGCGGGACAGAGCTCGCCTGTTCCCCTTTTCATGTCCGGTTTGGCAAATGGCAGGTCCTACGGCCAAGTGACAAACGCGTACGCCCTGTCCATCGTAATTAACGTTCTGTAGTTAACTTTTTATACATCTACCTGCAACAGGTGAAAGTCTTCGTCAATGGCAATCCGATCCCATATGACATGAAGATCGGAGACGCGGGCGAGGCCTTTTTCGTGTTTGAGACGGATGACGATGTCCCCGAAGATCTTATCACTAGCCCTCTCCTACAACCTACACGTACCGAAGGCGAGTCCACCCCGGCAGCAGCCGATGACGACGAGCAGCACCGAGTAGCAGCACCTGGGGCCCCGGATCATAAGCGGGAGGGTGTTCGCCCACGAGCCACCTCAGAACCCGATTTTTTCGACTTGGATGCGTTGCCTCAGGGAGAGACTCCCAAGCTATCCGACCGGGTTCCCGTGTATGCGCAAGGAGGACTTGACAACATCCACAATGTCCGTTCTGCTACTATGGATGAACAAGACAGGCGCGCAGATGAAGCGCTATACCAGAAACGCCGACACCACTCAGTCGCAGCCCCAGACATAGAGTATCGCAAAGGCACGTTATCCCCAGAATTTTGCCTTTCCAACTATCTCATAGTGTATTTCATAAAGATGTCGCTCTGGATATTGAGGGCTATCACGCATCGACGAGTTCAGAACAAACACCTCGCAAGGATGGTTTTACGTTCCCCTCCCTTGCTGACCAAAGTATGTACTTGTGATCTAGCTCCACGCATCATCGTCTAACACACCATTCAGCGACATATGACTCCGAACAGGAGGTGCCACCGCATTCAACAACACCATCCGTTTTGTCTTCGAACTCGTCAGATTCTGGAGATTTGACACGCGGAAATTCATTTAAACTGCAGCCATCCTTCAGGGCGACTTCTGAACCTCTACCAGATGTTGTACTCACTTCCGCTGATGAGTCTCCCTACATACCCCCGGATAATATGATAGAATCAAGCTTGACTAGTCCCGGTCCGTCCTCTCTCGCTCCGACGCCCCCTCCGTTAGGATTACACGCGATGCAACGGGGTCCCCAAGAATACTCGTGGGAGTGGGGCGGCTTTCCTACGCCGTCACCTATGAAGATGGTATTTCCTTCTGCAAAGGCCAAAGGGAAACAAGGTACCGATGGTTATTTTGGCGTCACAAAGGAGGAAGGCGACGAGGCGGATAATGAGGACAATGCCTCAGACCCCAGCGACGGTAAGCTGTGGAAGAGGGGGCGAAAGAGGAGCCAAGGAAAACATAAATTAGACATTGACATCGCTCTGGTGGCATCAGTCGCTCGGAGATTCAAACGACACGAAACTGATCCCACCCAATTCGTATTGGACGTCGATGGCGTGGATATGTCGTTCGAATTGAGTCTCGTAGAGCTCCATGATACCAGTTCCGCTGGCCAATCATCTTTTCATACCCTAGACAAGACCCAGACTGCTAGAGTATTCAACCGATCGAAGGTTACGTTCCAGAGTTTTTTGGATGATGGTACAATTATCGGGGATGAACGGCTGATAATGCGATGGGCAGGTTACAGGTGGGTGTATTTAATGTAATGTTGACCTCTCGTGGTTTAAATCTAGTCTCCAAGGTACATTGTTTGTTGTGATGATGTCCAGGTTATGGAAGCGCTGGTGAACTGGAGAATCGCTGCATTGGAACAGGGGCAAGATGATGATGTCAACTCGAGTTTACGAGTGTCACGTTCTGAAGAGCCGCGACAATTACACGCAAGGTCAAAGTCCTCGCCACCGGAAGAGTTTCGTTCGGGCTCAGAAATCAACGAGGTGGATATCGATAGAGTAACCACAAGGACCTCGAAGTTATCATGGGTTCCCTGGTGGAGTGCGGGCCGCAAGAACGGTGCCAAGATGGTTGGAAACGATGGTCGCGACGACAGGCCACAATTAAGAGGGTCTGTAACGGCACCAGCAGTGGTAATTACCCAAGTCTCTGCTCCTGGACAAGCGTTCTGACGATGACTAGGCCTCATTACATCCTCATGAGATTTTGAAGCCACTCGAGCCTGAATTGCAACCAAGGGATGATTCACCCTCGATGCGCCAGCGACCGGAGCCTACTTATAAGAGGAAGAGATACGCCAAGACCCTAAGACTTACCTCGGATCAACTGGTAAGCGCGCGCATTAATCATCGCCTTAGGTCACATTTGACTTCCTTTTGAATATAGAAAGTATTAGATTTGAAATCTGGAGCAAATGTCATTACCTTTTCCTTATCAGCCTCTGGTACTACTGCTTGCACGGCGCGCATTTTTGTTTGGGAACATGCAGACCATGTGGTTATTTCCGATATAGACGGAACTATTACGAAGTGGGTTTACCACTGTTCCCGTTTGGCCTAAATTTCACGCATCGTTCCCAAGGTCAGACGGACTGGGCCATGTTTTTGCCATGATCGGGCGTGATTGGACTCATGTTGGAGTAGCCAAGTTGTACAGCGACATTACTCGGAATGGATACAAGATCCTCTATCTGACGTCTCGCGCCATTGGTCAAGCGGATGCAACGCGGTACTATCTAAAGGGGATCAAGCAAAACGATTACCAGCTACCTGAAGGACCCGTTATCATGAGCCCCGACCGGCTTATGGCATCTCTACACCGGTAGGCTGATCTCATAATGAATGCAAGAACCAGCTAAGAAGCTAACAGAGAGGTAATTATGCGCAAGCCAGAGGTATTCAAAATGGCCTGCCTGAGAGACATCCGCAATTTGTTTGGCGAAGCAAATCGAAGCTCTTTCTATGCTGGCTTTGGAAACAGAATTACGGATGCGCTATCTTATAGAAGTGTCAATGTGCCTAGCTCACGCATCTTCACGATTGACTCGTCAGGCGACGTCCGGATGGAGTTATTGGAGCTGGCCGGCTACAAGTCTTCGTGGGTATCGCGGAAGTGTTGTCCCCATCTATGTTGAAGTAATTTATAGGTATATTCACATGGCGGATCTAGTGGATCAGATGTTCCCACCAATCAACAAGAAGTGGTCACCAGATTACACTGATTTTAACTATTGGCGAACACCCGTACTTGATGTTCCACTCCCTGACCTAACTCCACCTTCACCAGCCCTCAGCGCGCGGTCTGATGCCTCGAGTAGAAGTGCACTAGCACGACTACGGAACTTCAGTCTCGTTGGAAGCAACAGACAATCGGAGGAAGCTAGTAGTGGCGATTTGCGGAAGAACGTCCATGCACGTCTATCATCTCTCGAGCGTTTGAGTTCCTCGTTCGTAGATGGTATTCGACGAAGTATGAGCCCGGATTCTCGCTCAGAATCATCAGTGACATACGCCGGGTCTGATGCAGACTCAGATGGAGAGTGGGAAGTAGATGCGGACGGGAAGAGACGGAGGAGGCTACAGAGGAGGCAAAGTATCGGCAGTATGCCTGGGACGCTGGATGACATGCACTTCTTCGGTTTGGATGAGTATGAGGAGAGGCAATTTGAGGAGCCGGTTTTCGGGGAGTTCGAGGACGGCAGGAATGGGCGGCAAGAGAACGATCAGTACCAGGAGGGGGAGCTATACGAGGAGGATATTATCGCAGACGAGCAGGCTCTGGAGGAGGACTTGTTCGCTGCTGGGGAGATGCAAAAGGTTCCCTTCTTGTAATGTGACTATCGGAGTGTCAACCTGGACCGTAGTCCTTGTGTTCTACTTCACTGACGTATATAACAAATCAAATAATGATACAATTCGTGATTCAGTAAGCATAGCATGTTGCAAGATGTGAGATAGCTAAAATATATGTACGAGAAGGAAGAGATTAATGGTGAGGATCTACCTCGTTAGAATGGTATATATGCTAACGGAGGTTAAGAAAGCGGATAATAATAGCAACAAGATAGCGAGAAAGATGCATAGCAGGGTAGACAACAGTTCATGCGAGCATTGTTAATATGGTATAAGTGACGAGCAAGAGAAAGCATTGTCGACAAGCAGAACGAAAAAAATCAGAAAGCGACATAGAGAGGAGAGGCTCCAGGGTATCAATCTAATCACGATAATTGTAGACGAAACCTGTGGCATTTTCAGACGTGGAAGGAGGTCGAATGACGACATCTGGTAAAACTTCATTCTTGCGCAAGGCGCCCCGCATCTTCGCTGTATCAGACCGTGCAAGTCTGAGGGGTTTCAGGCCCTTGGCCTTCGACGAGAGATTCAACTCTCGTGGGTGGGGTGGTGAGTTCTCATCTTGAATGTCAGCGGATGGCTTTATAGCTGGCCTTAACCGTTGCTTCTTTCCTAGAGTCAAGGGACGTGTTTCTTGCAGTTTCGGTAGGCTACCGATGGTAGAATTCAAATCCACAGCGTCGTCTGGATTTTCAGGGATAACATTAGTGTTGCGATCCTGCAGGAGCGAGAGCGGTCGCAGTCCCTTTCCGGACTTGCCGCCTGAGCCATTGCGTTTTAACTTGTTGACCTTGGGTATCAACGGACGCACTGCTCGAGTGGACCATTGCGTAAGGGAGGAGATAGTCGAAGAACTACTGGTCGTTTGTTCGGAGGGCGCATCCACATTCGTTTCTTGGCGTAAACCTTCGTCTGATTTAATATATACGATACTCGAGCGTTTCTTTGTTGCAGACTCTGATGTAGTGTTCAAAGGTAGTGGTGGAGGAGGGTGTTTGGATGTTGGCTTCTGAGTGACTGTGTTGTGAGGTGTGCTTTCGGCAAGTGGACCTGCGCCGAGCTCAGCGTCAAAGTCTTCGAAGAGCGTTACAGTAGAGGCGGCTGACGCTGGGGGTAGCATAGTGTTAAGAGTTAAAGCGGAATGGCGAGCCTCGTCTATACCATGGGGAACATCAGCACGGAGACCAAGGGAGCGTGTTGAGACAGAACGCGTAAGGGGGACAATAGGACGGCCATTCCGTTCCTCTTCTTCCTTTACAACGTGAAGGTGGGCGACAGGGATATAATTGGGGACGGAATCTGCACCAAAAACGGTATTTCGTTTTCCAACATCGACATTACTAGGAACTGCAGTGTATTGCCCGACCCTGTACTCAAGAGCTTCTTTCATTTCCGCGCTCCAGGTCGCGAGTGAGTGAATACCATCCCTTCCAAGGCCAAAGCTGCTATATATAGTTAGCAATGATCAGCAGCGCAGGCAGCTTGCGTACCTGGGCAAACTAAAGTGATTTTTCTTGTGGCCTGATTGTTTCCTACCACGTGGATCATGGGGCCGGCGTTGGGCTGGCGTCGAATGAAATTCGGGGGAAGAAAATTCTTCGCCAAATTCACCTAGTTGCTGTGCAACCTTACGGCCCTTGGATTTGCTGAATGTACCAAGGCGTTCATCTTTGATCTTCATATTGCCTCCAACCTTAAGTCCAGGGATGAGCAAAGGAAGCACACCCGCTGTGAGGGCATCAATTTCATTGACGTCGTCAACCGGACCAAAGGAAAAACCGGAGGAAAAGGATTTTTTATGCTTTAATTGGGCTAGTCTCGCAGCCCGGACGTTCGGGGGAGTCGGAGGGAGAGGATCAGATGGGGGAGGTCCACTGATATTCGTCAAGCTGTCACCTGGAGAAGCAGTCTCGGGACCACTGACGGAGGAGACAGAGCGAGTACGCAGATGAGCAGAAGTTTTCATTAGTCCAATACCAGTCGTGGCACTGAGGAAATGATTGGGTTCGCCATTCTCCTGTTTCTCTGGTGAGGTGCCTGATATAACCACGGTTTGGGCAAGGGTGGAATAATGGCGCTGTGCAACCATGACTTTTGCAGTGAAAGCCAAGCTATCATCAACCGCAGATAAACGTGAGCTCGTCTTAGATTCCCTCTTAGCTTTGCCAAACTGCATGCTACCATCAGAGCGCGACCTACTGTGCCCAAATACCAATGGTGATTCGTCACGAATGGGCACAGGAGGAATGATCTCCTCCGACTCTTCAGGTGGCAGAACAGAGAGCTTTGGTCGAGCTGCCAGCATTTCAAATGCGCGCCCTAGTTTGTTCTTGCCATCGACGGCGTCCCCCTTCGCTATCCAGACGTCGCCGCTGCGTCGACCCTCCACCACAGTAGGGCTGGTGCTCATACTGGATTTATACTCGTAGGAATGTTTGTACCCAGCAAGCGTCGACATGCGAGAAGGTGCACGCAAAGCTTCAGCAGGAAGGGACTCCTGAGACTTGAAGAGGCCAATGGGGATAGGTAGCGGGCAATAAAAAATGACATTCAAAGCCACCAAGGGGGACGAAAGGGTTATGGAAAGAACCAACATAACAGAAATGACTGTATTTGGTGATGTGCGCTGCGAAAGCAGGACGAGGTAAGGAAACCCAAGACCCTGTCCATCAAGCATTAGGTCTGATCCAGCTTATCTTGTTGGAATGCTTACAAATGGTAACCAAATTGCAATTAACCAACCTAGGATACGACCAAGTGTAACCTCTGTGACTATGCTTGAGGGCGCTGCAAGGGCCGCGATGCCTTTTTCAGCTTGGAGACTTCCGGGAGCATACCCGTAACCACCTAGAACTTGGGCGTTTCCCAATGCTGGAGTCGTAGGACGAGATCCGGGTGTTGTGAGTGGTTCATGGAGGTCCGGAGAGCTTAGACTCCGAACACTCCCTTCTTTGTGGGTAGTAGGGAAAGACCAGGCGGATACATTGCTATGAGAGCCATTCGTCGATGTTAGCCATGATGTTTGGGAACCAAGGCGCTGGCGGTAGTAGTGATGGTCCTGCACAGGCGTTGGAGCATCTCTCCTGAAAGGATCGGGGTCACCAAGACCGTCGCCATTGGGGCTATAGGAAGCGGGAAGAGGAGGAACTGGAGGAATGGTATCGTTGCCTTGCGATGGTCCGAACCAATGTGAACCCTTTCCAGGTAGTGACGATTGAGAGCGTTGGCGGCCATGTCCATGATGGGAACTGGCAGTGACAGTATGATGGGTAGAGAAAGACCAAGTGGAAACTGAATTGCGACGAGAACTAGGGTTTGATGTGATCCAAGAAGCACCATCCTTAATGGCGTCAATATCTTCCGTTGCGAATGATGGCCTTGGTTTTTCCTCCATCCGCTTCACGGGTGGCCATGGATCGGCTTCGTCTTCGACGGCGACTAAATTACGCTTGATGTTGGACAATGTTCGAATGAGGCAGCCGAACGAGATCGTGGTTAAGACCACAACCGCTGACGAATACGCGGTCAGGCCAATGAAAAGAGTGTCAAACCCTACGCCGGACAATGTACCGGCTAACACGGTCGAAGTGACAAGAAGTAGCAGGGTCGGTCCCCAGAGTAGCCAGTGAGTCTTCCCAAAGGACACTGGACGCCCAAGTCTAATATGAAGAAGAGTAACGGCCATGATGATCATGAGACATGTCTGCCTGCTGGACATGATAATCCATAACCTGATAGATGATAATGGGTCAGTCGCAGCCGCCACACCCAAGGGTGCGCCAGTAGCCTCGGCTACTGACTGCCAAATGAAAATAGCGAGGGTAATGAGATCCAATGCGGCCAGCCAGACATGGCCCTTGCTCGCAGTTGAGATGGACCGAAATCGAGGTAAACCAAATTCTGCCTAGAAGAGTTGGTCAAAGTCGTGCCGGCACCTTCGAATTCATTGAAAGATTATACATACCGGTGAGACACGTTTGCTCAGAGGATGAGGAGGCAGGATAGGAATTACAATACGGAGAATAACAAAAGCAGATGCGATGAACGAGAGAAAAGCAAGCACAAGAGCAGGAATTAGCGGAATCATTCTTGCAATTCGAAAGTCGTTTGATGTATGGTCTTGAGAGAGCGTGGATTACAAGCGTAAGAGAGGCGCAAGGCCTTGGTCGTCGTCGTAAAGGCGTAAAGCGGGACGAGAACGTCAAACGAGAAGCACGAAAAGAGGGAGGATATCTTTGTTTGCATTCTATTTGTACGTGGTTCGAAAAGGCGCGTGCTGCCTTTGCATCACGTGCTGGGAGAATTTCTACACCGACGTCCAGGTTCGGCTAAAGGGCGCATACTTGGTTACTATGGCAGGGCGACGTACACACGTTATTCCAGCAACCCGAACATGCTGATCACGGCGACAGGCGGCGGTCCTCCTTCTCGTACCTTAGTCTGCCCACAGTACGCGATAATATATTTTGATGGATGCCAGGTGACAGTCGGAGAAGGCGCAAGTGCAGGTACTCGATGAAGTGGAATCCCAGTCTCAGTTGCACACTGCAAGTATGTCGAAAAAAGAGCACGACACCGCCTTTAGGTGTTAACACTCACGATGTCGATATACATCCCAGAACTAGCAATGGCCAAATATTCTCCATCAGGTGAAAAACTGAGGGCATTTATGCCATGCCTGAAAGCGGTAAATTGAGGGTTTGGCGTCTATCTCAGGAGACGTGACTTACTCGCAAGAAGTGATCGTTCTTAGACATATCCATTCTGACATATCAAATAGGTTTACAATAGAATCGTGGCCTCCTGAGGCTAGATACCTACAAAATATTTAGTTGGAGTTTGAAGTGGTAGAGTATGTCATACCTTCCCCGTGGATCCAACGCAAGGGCTAAGCAACCGCCAACATGAGCCGCAGGACTTTCGCGCACCATCAAACTCGGAAAGTCCATCACCCGAATCGTGTGTTCAGAATTATGGGTGACCAGGATACCATCTCCTGCATGATTAAAGATAGCCGTCGAGCCCGCTACCTGAAGCAAACCACAATAAATTAATATCCAATGCCACGCGATAACAATGCAAACCGGTTCTCTTTCAGACAATCGCCATTGTTCCTTCGCGTCTTTTCCATCCTTTTCCAATGTCAGATAGAACAGTTGGTGACCGGCAGAGGTGTACAGGAGAGATCGACCATCAGGTGAGTAAAAAGTCTGCACTGGGGACACTTTCAACGAGCATTGTTGGATATAACGACTCTCTGTAGATACCTTAGGAGACAGTAATTTAATCAAGATGAATGCCACGCACGTCTAGCATCCCAAAACACGATCCGTCTATCCTTATGGCTCGACGTACAGAACAGTTCTGGATGTGTCGGGTTCCATGATACGTAGTCAACATCATCAGAATGCCCGCCGGAGAAGGATGTAGCAGATCGAAACTCCATCTGCAAGGCAGCGATATAAGTCCTAGTTTGATATTCCGGCGGTACACTTACGCTTTTTTCTGGCGTCCAGACGCGTGTTATTTTATCAATGCCAACGGCCGCAAGTTTTTTTCCGTCACAACTCCAGGCTACATGCGTCATAGATTGCTGGCTAGGCAGCCGATAATCGCGTGGTTTGAAGGCGGAGAACGTTGGAGGCTAGGGATATCATTGATCGGCATCATGATCGCGAGTTCAAGGGGAGGAACGAGCTGCCTACATGGACGCCTCTAGCCGTGAAGGTCATATGAGCAGGTGGTGACGGCGGCCTCTCCGGCGGCGGGATCTCATCGATATCATCTTTTGAGGGGACAGGAGTACTCGACATGATGAGTGTAACTATTTCAATGTCAAACACGTATAAATAATACAGTTGGTAAGACTTCAGAGCTTCAGAGCCTGCCCCGCGGACGAGTTGACGTCGACGAGCGCTGAAGCCAGTCTATGACGATATCTGTGACCTCATCCTTAGCCTCAACCATAATCCAATGACCTTTTCCTTCGAGCGCAACATCCTGCAGCCTAGGAATGAACTTGTGGGACTTTCTGATGAGAAACGAAACAGTTGTAGGATCAAGAGTGCCCCAGATAAAGAGGACTGGCAAATCTGGACGGATATTTGCAGGAAGGCCTGCGTCTGAGGGAATATTAGGAGTTAGTTGATTTGGTGAGAGTTTTCGTACCTTTTTCTTCATCATGACGGATTTTGTAGGTGCGAACGTAATTTAACGGGCCTTCCATGCCCTTAGCAAGGTGCCTAAGATAGAATGCTCTCTCCTGGTATTAGAAGGAAAAAACATAAACAGTGACGTCGATAAAATGCTCTGAAATTTCACCTCGTCATTAAGGACTGAGTGAGAAATGCTAATGTTGCCCTCTTTCATCGCCTTTTCCATCAAACCCTCCAGTGCGAACTCGACCCTAGAGGCAGGTGGTCTGAACACTATGTCAAGGAATCTCTCTAGCTGTTAGGTATGAGTGAACGAATTATGATTGTGTCCCCATGTACACACATTAGCATCGATATCGACCGTTGATTGTTTGCTGGCAAGGTATACTTGGTAACCGAGGTTCGGAGCACGCTTAGCAATCTCATCAACGGGCACGTACACGGGCGACGGAGGCGCGTACGGGACGCTCATTCTGACCGTACAGTTGTAGGCAAGGTCATAGGATAAGTAAATAACGCACAGAACCAAGGCAAACACCCGGTAGGGATACCACAGAGCAAAACGACCTGCAACAAAAGCTCCCCAGTCGTGGCCAATGACGGCCTGCCCATATTTCAAATGTGCAAAAGACCTGGCAACAAAAATCACTGACAGCAGTTTTGACACCCAGCAAATCAAGTAAAGCAACAAGATCGTCACAAAGCTTTTTCGGGGAATATTCAGCAGGGTCCTTCGGTTTGTCCGTACCCCCGTAACCAAGCATATCCGGCGCTACAACCCGTGCCCCCTTACGAACCCAAGGGCCAATTTGATAGCGCCATCCATACCTGGGACAATGGCTCGGGAAAATGTTTCAAACGGGTAAAGACACGAGTACCAAGCGTCAGGCAGGCCATGAAGGCACAAGAATGTGGTATGTTCCGAGTCAAAATCGAATGGTTTCTGATCAATCTGAAAGTGCCATGTAAGTCCAGGCTACTGGGGTGTCATAAAATTGCTGTACGAAATGATAAATCCTTCCAGTAGAAAGACGTTCTGTTCTATGGTTGAAAGAGTCTGGATTCTGAGGATCCATATCCGGAGGGGAAGGCCGGAGTCAGCAGGCGGAGATTGGAAGTCGATGAGTCGGAGCTTGAAAATTTGCGGTTGAGTGAGCTCGGTGCCGCATCCAACAAGAGTCGCACGCTCGTGATAAAGAGCCTTTCTCCTCGCCTCGTCTCTACCTTGACAAAGCATTTCCATCTCATTCTTGTTTCTTTAACTCTTGTGCTATAAAACTTCAATCTTGCCTTTTATTTTAATCAAGTAAGGTCTTTTAGGCTCTTTTCAAAGACATTTTTGCATCAGTAATGCCGCAGCCCACAGTCCCCGATATGTCTACGCTGGCCGCTCCATCCTTGTCCTCCCGCGCATCTGAACCCTCAAAGGGACGCAAATCACATAATAGTAATCAACCTCGTAGGAAGACTAGGGTTGTCAGGCGACGAGGAAGGGGAAAGGATGGATTGGGAAGTGATGACGAGTTCGTGAGGGAAGTTGGCACGGACTCAGACACCGAGGATGACCTGTCAACGTCGGACTTCGACTCTGACACTGAGCCAGTGTCAGAGGGAGCAGTTGTTGATGGTCGCTCTAGACCTCTCACGCCATCTACAAGCGACAGCCCCCAGTCACACAATAAGGACCTGCCCAACCGTATCGATGACAACCCCCAACCCTTCTTCACGCAACCTTCGACATGGGAGGATATGGTTGCCGAAGAAAGCACTCATGGCCCCGCTGAGCTTCCTATCATCGATTTTGCAGATTTCAATGGTGAAGCTATATCAAATGGCCACGTCCCTCGCCCCTTGTCCCACAAGTCAAAAAGGTCGCCGGATGGGTCTCGAGATCGTTCACCTAGGTCCGAAATAAAGGAACGTGACGAGATTGACATAGACCGCCGTCAGTCTCCTTCACGGCGATCTCGGTCCTCCGCTTCGAAAAGACTTGCTGGGCAGTCAGCTCGTCAGGCATATCAACAGCGACTTGAGAATGATCCATCATTTGTTCCTACCGTTGGTGGGTTTTGGGGCCACGATGAGCGCTTGCTTGACAAGGACCTTCGGAGCCTTAGTGGTTGGTGGAGGGGAAGATGGCAAAATCGAGGCCGGGGTAGGGGATTTGCTATGCGCGGTCGTGGCGGGCATAATCAAGGTTCACAATTCCATGAAGGAGATCCTAATTCCAACGGTGAAGATCTGCCGCCGATCGAACGGCCATGGACCCATGACGGTTTCGAGGAGATGAAACGGAAAGAGGAACAACGGCGTGCTACCCTGCAACAACACCAGCAAGCAAATCAGACACGCGGAGGCCATGGTGGCAAGGTTGGCTTTGTGCCGAGCCGGGGTGGTCGGGGAGGTCCAACTCGTGGCGGTCTCATCTCATCCCCTTCCCGTTCAAGTACTACCTTTGCGCCGGGAAGAGTCTGGTACACAATGAAGCCCGAACTGATGTGGACCAAACAACATGAGGCTTTTCTCTTCTTTGATTCCTCTACGAAACCGCGCAAAAGTCATGGGCCTTCATACAGGGTCAAACTTCCTGGCAGCAATGCCTACGTCGTGCAGTCTCCGGCCCACATCCGCCAAGATGATGCGAAGTGGGAGTGGCCTAGGGTAACTGACGGAGGCGATAGTACATATACTGTCCGCATTCCCAAAGCTATTCAGACAGAGAAGGCCATTGAGCCTCCGACAACAGTTGAAGAAACCTCACTCGATGATATCTTCACTGTACGACCCAACCTTGTCACACCAGTTCCGATCCCAATGCCTGGGCCAGTTGCTGGGCCAAGCAATGTCGCAGCAGCATCGCCGGACAAGGCGCCCTCTTCCAGCGCTGGCCAAGGACAGAAAGCTGCGCAGTCTGAACAAGCGCTGCTCTCACAACTCGAGAATCTTTCTGTAGTGCCTCAGAGCTCCGATGAGGCTCGGTTGACGAGGACGGAGGAAGCTGTGTTGAAGAAAAGCTCGCCGGGACAATCGCCTACTAAGCAGCCCTCCAACACAAATGATCAACGACCTGTACTTCCTCCCCTCCAAACCGTATTTACACCACCACCTGGAACCAGTTCTTCACCAGCCTACGCCGCAGCCTATTCTTATGCGCCTGCTTTGCCGCATGGTGTGGCCCTCAACGCACATGGGATGCCGTATGAGCTTGCCACTGGTCGTCCTGTCATTCTCGCTCCGCCGCCACCCATGTTCACACCCCGTCCCATGATGCCCCATATGGCACCGGGTGCTGTGCCATTCATCCCTCATATGTCACCCGATTTCATTTCTCAATCAAACTCCCATACCCCACCTGTAAATGGTTTCATGGATCCAACAACGGGGGCACCTTTATTCTCCCTTCCCCGCCAGACGCGGATTGAGATTCGTGCTCCGACAGACGAATTTGACGGCAAGGGATCTCGCAAAGGCCAGTCTCGTCAATCAAACACAATCAACAAGACTCCAACTATTCCAAGCCCCTCCCAATCCCTCGATTTGACCAGCCAGCCCTTTTATCCAACATTGATGAGACCCGCAGAGACAGCCAGCACCTCCTCGTATGCCAGCTCCGAAGCAAGGGATTCGCAGGTCAACAACGGTGATCTTGGCAACCATCAGCATGCAGACCCTCACTTGGTCTCCTATCCGCCATACCAGCCGTACTACTACCCGGAGTCGTACGGCTATTATCCATACATGGACATGACACAAGTTGGACAATACGACATCTATTCGTCTGACCCTCGCGGCACCCAAGGCACAGTATACTACTAATCCAGCTGCCTCTTCTTGCACGTATAATAGCTGTTCTCCTTGGTTTCAATGCCTTTTTGCTTTTTTTTTTTTGCATCTCGTAACACTGGTTGAGCCTGTTGAACATTGTACCTAACATGCGTATCTCGTTTTTTCTTCTCCCTCACGACTACCATGCTCTTTTACCTCATGCATTATTCCTTACTGGTTTGGTGAGTTCACCGATATCTCTCTGCCCTGTGTATATGTGTGTCATTGGTCACTCTTAATCGCATATGATAGCATCAAATTACACATCTATCCTCGTTTGATAGCCTATCAGATTACTTACCGTAGTACTCTTTTGCAATTCAAATCTATCACCTACCTCGTGTAATCCATGATGCTAAGCCCGCGGCACTCCGGTGCCACTTTAAGGCCACCGCGGGTTAGGGCACATACTTTGACATAGACATCAAGGTAAAGACATCTGCTCCATGTCAAGCAGAAGACGACGCCAAGCTAGGTTTGAACAGGACCCGGGGCTTGCGTACTTGCAATCTCACTTGCTTTGCATCTCCACGCTGACCCTTTCTTTCCCAGAGAATATTCCCACCATCAGCACCCCGGCGAACCATTCGGTAACAATGAATACGACGACCTAGAAATATCACTCACACCCGCTTTCGAAGACCTTGACGTGAGCGGAGCTCGCGAGAGCAGACGCAGACAATATCCGCTCGAACCCGCTGGCGGTGGAACTCTGGTCGATTCGCCTTTGCGTTCACTGCGACGTGACGCGGGTAGATATGGAGATCTTTCTCCAATGTGGCGCCATGCGCAGGCTGTTGAAGCGGAGCCTGACGCTGATGGGCGTAGCTCACTAGGACTTAGTCCGGGGGTCCAGAGGACTGGGTCGCCCGCGAGGGCCGTTGAGTTGTATCGCAGGCCGGCGCCAGCGTCGATAGTTGAGGAGCCGGCGGAATTCCCGACGTACGGGGCGCTTTCTCCGCGCCAGGGGCGATATAGCTTGCCTCCAGGTTGGCAAAATTCTCAGAGCTCTGCGCCCATGCCTGGGCCAGCGTCCTGGGGATACCGTCCCTACCCGGATGAGGAGTTCGCTGCCTGTGAACAGGCACCAGAAATTTTATGCCGTTGCCGTACTTGCGTCGAGCATCGACGTGGTATCAGGGGGCGAGCCTTGTATCCCCCCCGCAGCCGTGTCATGCCACCGATCCCCGTTTACCCAAGCCCTGCTTCACGAAGATATCGAACTCGAGATGATTTCTTTGATCCGGGCGAGGGCTATTATTCTGATTCTCTGGGTTACGAAAGTGGTGGCTCAAGCTACGACTCTCGGATTGAACGTGTGCGGCCAGGACGTGGGTTTGTGGATTCACCATGGCCAAGGCTGGGTGCGGCTGATGTGCTAGGGGATCGGTACTACGGCGCGGATCGGCTCGGTTCGGATTACGACAGCCTCGGTTCTGACCACGAATACAGCGACAGTGCTTCATACACTGGCTACGAACGTTACGACGACTATTATGGCGATCTTTGATCTATCTATATCAGCTGATGTAATGCAAACAGTAAAAATATAAACACCGCCACAGATGAGTCAGCATTAGTGAGGCAAACTCGGTGTAGACATCCAATTTACTCTTCTCACCGCAACCACCAACTCGGTGTCGTCGTTGTCGGTGATTTTCGGCGTATTTCCCACCACAGTTGACTGTGATTGGTGCGTACACACGAACGGTTGATTTTTCAAGTTCTATTAGCCAACCATGCAGAAAATCTAGCTGTTGACCGGGAAGCAGTTCAGTCTGCTTTACAGTCGTCGATAACAAGCCTCACACAGAGCCACTCTTTTGACTATCCCCGATGGCGTATTCTCAGCCCTTCCCTCTAGCCGCGCCCATCGTGAAAAGTGACCAGCGCACTTTTGGGCCTGACTTGGCTATTCGACTCATTTGCCCCGAATGTAGGGACCCAAATCCCAACATTGTTGAGGAATTCGGTAGTGGCGATCTCGTGTGCGGAAATTGTGGCTTGGTCCTGGGAGACCGTGTCATTGATACGAGGAGCGAATGGAGGGTAAGCTATTGTTTTCTACGCAATGTGGAGATTTTAACACGTGCTAGACTTTTGCCAACGATGAAGGAGATGACCCTTCACGTGTTGGTGCTGCCACCGACCCCTTAATGGAAGGCATGGAACAACTAGATACCGTGATCAGTTTCCGTGATGGGGGTAGTGGCATCGCACGGGAACTTCAACGGGCAGCATCGCGTTCCCAAAGTTCTCGTTCTGAGCGCAATTTGCTCACTGCCTTTCGCGATATATCAAGCTGGTGCGATCAGTTTTCGCTACCCAAGACGATCAGCGACATTGCGAAGCAGTTATACAAACGGTCAGATGAGGAAAAGCTCCTGAGAGGAAAACCCCTGGATGCTGTTATCGCGGCGTGTATATTCATCGCGTGCCGTCAAGCGCATGTTCCAAGAACTTTCCGTGAGATCTGCAATCTTACGAACGTGTCAAAGAAAGTCCTTGGGCAGTGCTACAAGGCACTGGAGCAGGCGTTTAATTTGGCACCTGGGGCCTCAGCTGTCAGTAACACAACGTCGAATACGAGTGGTCCGGAGAATCTTCTCGTGCGGTACTGTAACCATCTGGATCTTCCGGCCAGTGTGCAGTCCATATGTTCAGATATTATAGTCGCCGCCCGGGAGCATGGCATAGCCGATGGGAGGAGTCCAGTGTCCATCGCAGGCGGTGCTATCTATTTCACCTGCCTCTTGTTGGGGAAGTCAAAATCTGTACGGGATATTAGCGCAGTGGCGGGTGTTAGTGAGGGTACGATCAAGTTGGTGTACAGGTTGTATTATGCAGAGAAGGAAAAGCTGGTGAAACAGGAATGGATTGACGAGGGGAAGGCCAAGTTAGACCTACTTCCTTTTGATTCTAACAAGTGACTTGGCGGCGCTATGTAAGGGACTGTTTTGTACATTACGAACTCACTTAGTATAGGATAATAGAGATCGACATCCTTAATGCTACCGCTTGCCCTTTGGTCTCTTTTCCCCCTTTCTTTCAGTCTTACTCGCAAGGGCAAGGGCACCCTGCCCTTTGCTAGCGTGTCTGATGGCTTTGCGAACGTTCAGAATGTCCTCCTCCTGCTGCGGGTCTTTCCGCATCTTCCTACCATCGCTTTCCATTCTAGATAGCAAAGCCAGGGAGGCATTCTTTTCTTCCTGAACAGATTCTTCGGTAGGGTTGAACTGGCGGCAAACCAATTAAGTCGGTGACATCAAAGCGAGCAGGGACCTTTACCTTCCGCTTCACGCCACGAGGCTTCTTTTCACCCTCAAGCTGCTTATCGAACCTGCCCATACTGGCGGTGCTGATGCGAGTCTGAGCAAGTTCCCGTTCAATGTCACGTTTGCGAGCCTCGTGTGGTCCTGTAGTTCGGGCAAGGTTTTGTTCCCGCTGCTTTTCGTTTTTAGCGGCTCTTGCTTTTCGCTCGTCTCTTGCTACTTTTCTTGGATCAAAATCAATCTCTAATATATAGAGGACGGGTCAGAAACATTTTGTTTTGTCTTTATTTTTTAAAAACAACTACGCACCCGCGTGACGAGGCACCTCCGCGAGCCACTGGTCTTCGACCTGTTTGTTTTTGCCACCCCTGCCCCATGTGTTGACCCATTCTTGTTTCTCTTCATCCCACACTTTCTTTTCTCTCTTTTTCTTTTGAATACCTTTGGCTTTCGCAAAGAGTTCCCATTTCGTCGGAGGCTTGGGTTTGGGCAATGGCTTGGCACGTGGGAGTTGGTACACCCGTGGAGGGAGCTGGGCGAGGGGGCCATCTGGAGATGATGTAGTTGGGAGGGAGAATAAGGAGTTGATCAGCGCTTGCGTGCCGTCTCGTGCTAAGGATTGAAGGTACTCTTCGAGGTTGGATCTTATCCGTAGGATTGAGTGGACCATCCCCAATGGTACTAATACCGTTGCTTACTGATAGCTCTCTTCGTCTATTGGGTTCGGGTCTGTCACGGTAAGATAACCTGAATCGGCATCAAGGGGTATGTCCTTTTCGACTGTTGTTGCCTGACTGCGCCAATTAAAAAATTTAAAAGTGTCGTGTGCAGCAACGAATAACTCACAATTTTTCTGTATGGGAGGCTAGGATGTCTGATACATCCATGGTCGCCGGGTGTGAAAATCGCAAATGGCTCTGACAGGTGGTCTATTTTTGGAGCGACAAGTCGTTTATTTGGTTTCGCCAAACAACTCGCTCCATCATCGACAGCATGGCCGAAAACACAACACCCGCAACCCCCACGACGACATCAGCGTCGGCTGATGCCGGAAATACCACGGACGTTATCGGAGTATTGGGCAATTTGTTGAAGACCCATACGGGGGAGCCCATGTCCAATGACCGAGTTGCACAACTTCTTCTGGCCAATATGGCGAATCTAGTCAGGCAGGGGAAGTTAACGCAGCAACAGATTCTGCAGGTACGTTTGGGCTGAATTTATCTACACGTATCATGTTACGATGAGCGTGTCTAGCTGAAGCAATTCGCCGACAAGCATAAACTCCCTGGACAAACCCAAACTACTACTCCTACTGTTGCTGCTGCTACTGCCACTACAAGTGCTGCTGCTACCCCCAAGGTGAACGATTTCTCGATCTAGATGTCCTCGTCCTAGAACGATGTGCCTTTGCCCCTACAGCCGGCAGCAAGTACAGCCGCCACGCCAACAACATCGTCTGACACTATGTTGACAAGCGGTAAGACAAGCAGTGACTATTGGATGAGCCAGACATTGTCAACAACAAACCCTGGGCCTGTCCAGTGGCCACAAGCTAGGCCAACACTGACGGGAGGGATTGCGAGCGGCCGTGTGTCTGGTACCCCTGCCCAGATTGCCCGTTCCGATGATGGGAGCACGTTGACTTCGGATGATAATCGGTCACGGAACAAGAATACGCCTGGACATCAGAGCATGCGCAGAACAATACAGGATCTTGTGGCTAGCGTGGATCCGAATGTGAAAATTGAGCCAGAGGTGGAAGATGTGCGTGGGCGCGCGCGCACGGTGCATTCCCATGATCTTGCTTATGGTCCTTTCTTTCTTTAGCTCCTGCTCAATGTTGCGGATGAGTTTATTGATTCTGTGACAAACTTTGCCTGCCGGCTGGCAAGGCACCGTGGTAGTGAGACGCTGGAAGTTCGCGACCTCCAGCTTCACCTAGGTCAGCAAATTCGCTATCAACCGCCGTTGAATTTCTCATCGTTTGGCAGAGCGGAATCACAACATTCGGATACCCGGTTTCGCATCAGACGAGACTCGCATATCACTATCCCAGACCTCCGTGGCACCACCTCCCGCAACAACGACCAAAAAGACTACACAGGGAACGCATATGACGTTGCGGAGTCAGCGTCTTGCGCAGGTTCAGCATACGAAGCGGGAAGGCAAGTTGATGTAGAGACTAATTTGTACTATTGTCTGGCATCCTTTTTTTCTTCTTTTACTAATACAAATGTATTGTCTTGTACATGGTTGCATCCATCATGGTCTGAGTCGCACAATCTCAGTGGTAGCACCGAGGCCCCTCCATCCTGTATTGTCGTCATGGCGCGGCATTTCACTTAGGATCTTGGCTATCCATGTTGGGTCGGTGAGAGGAGTGAGGTCGTCACGCTTTGGCAGTAGCTGCAATAGGAGATGATAAGACCAGTGGATCTTCGACGCACGACGGACACGTACTAAACGAACGCGGTCATAGGGCGCTTCCCAGCCCCGCTTCTCTCTAATGACGAGAGGTGGATTGGAATTGAACGAATGATAGATCCGGGTGTCAAATGTACGGAAGAGGACATTGTCGACTCTCAGCGTAAAACGCGAGAGAAGGAATATACATGTCGGCATAACACGCTGATGAAAATCCATTAGATCGTGTATTTGAATAGGTAGCGGGGATATCGCACGATTCGAACAAGTAAACTAGACGAGCCATTGTCGTGTAACTCGTCCTCATATATCGGTATCTCCGCATAGAAGAGGATAGGATCGGGGCGAGTAAGTTCTGTCAGAGGAATAGCGTGTGATGCATCAGCCGCATCAGCCGCACGCCAGGAATAGTGCGCATTAGTGGTCGAGCTGGCTTCTTGCTCGTCTGCTTCGTGACCTGTGTATGTGCTAGTATAAGTCCAATCGTATGGTTTGGTGGCCACCGTTTTGGGCATCGGGAGCTGAGAAGAAGGATCCGTCCTGAATTATCTTGTTCCTCAGTCAAATCAATCCACTGCACAAAAAGGAGCGAATCGATAGAGTGGCTACGCTTACCGGCTTCGGAGCCATTTATCTGCATAACCCACTTTAACACCACCATCGCCCGGACCTAGCTCACCTTTCTTGACAGAAGCAAGTGCCTCTTTAGCATTGAAAGAATATCTCCATGATGACGGCTGGTGATAGAGAGTGAGATGATTGCTTCCAAATGTCATCTCCGGCAAGGGTATGCCTAGTTCAGCCTGCATCGCATCGCATTCCGGGGCATTGGAGATGGGGTTGGTAGAGGCAGTGATAACCCAGGATGCGATATGGATTTCTCGTGAATTTGGGGACTCGAAGAGCTGGTGGTGAGGATGTGCAGCCATTTGTCGGAATCTGAATTGTTCAAGTGAGAGACTTCAATGATCAACGACTCTCGTTCCTCATCGCCTGAGCCGCCTCCTCACGATTTATGGTCCTCCATCCTCGATTCCGTCTCTTCGACTCGTTCGATCCCTTCGAAGCAAATCCTTTTACTCGGTCAGCCTAAAACTGGAAAATCAACTATCGCCGCTGCTCTCTTGCAGAAACCTGTGGCAGAACAAGGCAAGGAAGATGAGAAGACAGATTTTGCTATTGGATACGACTTTGCGGATGTAAGAGATGACGGAGATGAAGGTGAGAGTTGTATCTAGAGAGTACGAGCTCAATTGACAACGTCATGAGTAGATACCCTAGCACGACTGTCCGTTTATACTGTGCCTTCCTCAGCACCGGCTTATACCACCTTGTTGCCTCACTTTCTTCCCCCTCGCACTTCACTACCACACACTCTTGTCATGATCGTCCTGGACTGGACGCGCCCATGGTCGTTCATGGAGGAACTTTCAGCTTGGCTGCAATGGGTGGAGAAATGGGCCAAGGGCGACGCCTCACGCGAGTTGGAAGTTATACATGAGGAGAATCGTGAACGGTGTGAGTTTGGTTACCTTAGCGCGTGTATCTGGAGCTGTGCTGATCTGTTTTGCGGTTGGGTATAGTGCAGTCGTATTGGCAACATTATGCGGAGCCGAGCGCAGAACCGCTGCCGGCGACTAACACGACGCTTTCGAGCATGGTGCTTCCTCTGGGATCAGGGACATTGTCGCACAATTCAGCTGGGGTGCCTATTATAGTTGTATGCGCCAAGGCGGACTTGATAGACGAAGGATCTGATATAGCTCCTGGCGCGTCTGGCATGGGTGGGATGGTCAAGGGTAAGGGAGGTGCATGGGAGGAGCGTACTGATGGCATTATGCAGGTTTTGAGGTCAATATGCTTAAAATGTGAGTACGGTACTACATGGTTGGGTATTTTGGCTCAGACGCAACAGATGGTGCTTCACTATTTTATACCACACCCTTGCCTACAACGTTACAGGTATTAAGACAGTATGCACTCCATTTATTGTTCCTGCCTCCTGCTCCGCCGCTCGGCGTGGCTAACGTGGATGCTCAAGCACCTATTCGCAACGTGTTTCCTTTCCATCATAAACCCAACACACTTGACCGTGATCATGTCGTTGTGCCGGCTGGATGGGATAGCTGGGGAAAGATATCCGTTCTACGGGATGGATTCGATGCTAAGCAGTGGGGCGAGGCATGGGAGCGTGACCTAGAGGAAGGTCAGGAGAGTCAAGAGCCTGGAGCAAAAAAAATGTATTCGCTTCTCATCCCTGATCAAGGACCCAAGGTAAGTGATGCAATGGAAACGCTGATGTTATCCGCATCGCTGAACACCGGCTAAGCCTCACCCACTGCCTCCGTTCAATAACCCTATGCCGGAACAGGCATTCCTCGCCAAACACTATGATGAGAATGCCAAGAAACCAGACGCCCACGCACCTTTCGGTAATCCAGTTGATCTTGCTGGTATTGTAGGCCCACTGCAAAGCAGTAGTTTCAGCTTACCGAGCGTGGATCGTGCGCTGTCCGATATGGAGACGGGCGCCGGAGCACCTGCTTCCTCCAACGCAACTAGCGTCGACGTCCGGCGCTTGGGTCAAAGACCGACGGCTAACACATCGCGTCCCGCCGGTCTCAGTTCATCTGTTTCGAGGCCACCAACGTCGTCTTCCCCGATGACATCTCCAAGTCCCACAGGGCAAACACATCATGAAGTACTGCAGAACTTCTTCCAAAGTCTCCTAACAAACAAGGACCGTCCAGCGGCGAGCGCTGGGAGCCGAGTGGCGGCGCTGAAAACAAATGGGGCTAGTCAGAATTTAGAGGATAGCAGTGGGGGAGGCTCATAAGTCAAATAGGGATATGTTTGTTGACGCTTATTTTGAAAGGCGGGAGACCCTGGCTTGTTTCTGACCTCCACCCTCCCAGCCCTACAATACGACGCTCCCCATTCTCTCCTCATTTACTATATTTATTACCGTCTTCAGCCATATCCCACTGAATAAAAATGGGTCAATGGTGTGTTATATTTGATGGGCCTTACAGCGGAAGACTCAATTCCGATTGTCGCAAAGGACTCCAGATTACCTGGACAACATATTACTTGCCAAAATCACTGCTTTAGTGTGCGCTGTATTGCCTTCAACCTAGTACAAAGAGGCCTCACGTCGTGGTTAGGTCAGGTGCCATCCAACGAGCGGCGCTCGAGAAGAAAGAGAAGAACGAACAACCAGACATCACATATGACAACTTTGTAAAAGACCTGGACACAGGCGACTCGTTCACAACAACACTTATCGACATACTCGTCCTAGTGAGCAGCAGGTTTCCAGGAATCGGGTGGGATGGTTATTGAAATGTTGTAGGAAATGGCGGAACGCCGCAAGAGGCCCAACGACAATGACCGTCGTCTAATTGCTGATCGCACAGCTAAAAGTTTACGGCACCTAGCTACGCCACTGCGCATCTACCGGGAGCGCCCAAGCCGAAATTTTCCGGCAAGAAGAACCGTCAATTTGTCGGACTATTTGTCCGCACCTCCTAATGAGATGGACGTGGAAGACGACGATGATGATTTCGACCCTGTCCTAGATTCGTACCCAGAAGGCGTTCGCCTTAACCATGACCTCTACGACGCTTATGGGTTCTGGCCTTCCAGAAGAATATACTCACGTAGTCCTTCACCACCATCCGAAGAGAGCGCACCACCTATGCGCCCACCTTCAACATCTGCTACCGCGCGCCATAACCCATGGGCGCTTTCTAATCCGTCGTCGGGCACAAATCTCAGAAGGCAATCATCTGTCCGCCTGTCGTCACGCTCAAGAACAGTAGATTTTAATGACTTTACGTCGCTAAGACGAACTAGCATTCGAGAAGCGTTCAGTCGCGGGGCCGATGGGAATGAAGGATCTAATGATTTGCGTGATAGGGATCCTGCAACCAGCAGAGGTGTGCGACCCTCAACTCGCCGGTTTTTCCCATTCGGGCGAACTCGCACCCACGATTCAGCTGTCACCGGCGGTCCACCCGAGGGAGAGCCACAAGGCGGAGATAACGCGGACGAAGGATATACTTACATTTTTGAGCCTAGTGTGTCTGGAGGCGCAGCGTGGTTTCCGGTAGCAACTACGGGACGGAGCGCGTCCCCAGCGCGAGATTCTCATGATCATGGGCGGCCCGCAGTAGACGCTGGTGATGGGCGGGCTCATCACCTTGCGCATAGGCTGCGACGTGGCACCGTTCAGGCACCCGAATCTATGTTCTCACGATACGAAACGTTTCCAGAACTTCCTTTACCTGCATCGCCTTTGAGCGAATTAGGAGCTGATGACAGCAGGCGCAATGAAGCCCCAGTTGAAACCAACGTGGCAGCATATCCGACGCCGGGGCCAAATGAGAATGAATCATGAAGCTATGCATCTGTGTTGGATAGTTCTTTTCTTTTCTTTTTTTTTTTTTTTGGTTAACACTATGCACACCGGGGAGTGTTCGAGTAGATGTTACTTTTCCATCATTGTATACCTTCTCTCCTGCTCACCCCATCAATTCTACACCTCGTGTCTATTGTTCTTGACTTTAGCACTGCGTGTATTTATAAGTACTCACATGCACATGGTCTGCCTCCATATAAGCGCTGTGTAGCACAGCCACTCCCCCAATTGCCTGTTTCATGATCAAGAGGCGTACTCGGCCACAACCTCATGTTCGTGTGCGCGAGGTCTCGCTAGAAGCGGATGAGGATATCGTACCAGATGATGAAGAGGAAGCAAAATTACCGTATGCTTTTGGTTTCCTTTTGGCGAGGTGGCTGTTTTGATGAGTTGAACAGTCTGGTGGATCTCATAGAACTGCGAAAGTTAAGAAAGGCAAGGGGTGGCATCGATGTGGCGAAACTTCAGAAAGGTGATGTTAGGAAGAAGAAACGACCTAGAGAAGAAGAAGAAGAAGAAGAAGAAGAGGTTGTTGGAGGACTGAGGAATGGGGCGAAGGAAGAAGAGGATGAGTGCGCGCCAGTCGTCCCTTTGTTAAGACGACCGCTGAATCTCTGGACAGCGAAGTGGCCGATCTAGCTTCAAAAACGAGAAAGGCGATCCGATCCAATAATTTCACTCAACAGACGATCACATTGGATGTTGACAAGCATATGTAAGTCTAGCCCTTAGCTCGTAAGAATACTGTTCATAATGTTCCATTCATGATTTAGGATGGCGTATATTGAAGAGAATCTCAAGATACGGAGCAGGCCCCGTGAAGATGAGGACGGCAAGAAAGGCTCGCACGGCTCGGAGGACAACTTGTTCAAGTTGTCCGAAAAGTGGAGGCTGGATAGTTCCAAGCCCCTACAGGAGGGCAGCGTCACGACAAGCATGAGCATGCTGACCGCTATACCCGAAGTAGATCTCGGTATGGAGTAAGTAGATGCCGACTGTCTCCCAAGACCCGACCTATGTGTATTTTTAGCGCACGGCTGAAGAATATAGAGGAAACCGAAAAGGCGAAGCGGGTGGTCGCTGAAGAACGCCATGAGCGCAAGAAGCCAGCAATCAACCCTGACGAGGAGCATCTGGTCGCTACTCGTTGTAAGTTGTTTGTTATATCGGCCTGTCAAGAAATGACTTTTAGCCGTGGGCAGTCTATCGCCCAAATCTCAAGGCCAAGTCTGATGCGGATATTTTGCGGGATGCGAAATTGGAGGCTATGGGACTTCCAACGCAGGACGAGGGACCGAGGAAACCTCATTATGAGAAGCCACAGATGGCGACAGACGAGTTGGTACGCTCGAACCAGATAAAGGGTATGGGATACTGAGGAATGTCTTTACAGGTTATGGAACGCTTCAAGAAAAGAATGCGCAAGTGATAATCTACTGTGTTCCGTTCTTATTTGTATTATGGCGAGGGAACGGCAATAATATGAGGCCTGCTGCTTCCTCGATCGCATACGTCATCGACACGAAAGAAGGTGGTTATATCAACGAATGTCTTTACAGGATGCGGGGCACAAGTTCGACTTTAATATCCTCCCAGCAACAGATCCTTCAGTTTGCCAAAGTTGGGTGTCCCAAGTCCAGTAACTGAAGCGAGAGGTAAGGCAAGGGATAACAAACGCATGATGCTAAACTTACCCGGATCCCATCCCTCAGTTGCCTAGAAAGTTGGCTAGTCAGACACGGACTGCGACAGTCAACTAAGCCACCTACGTTAAAGCCTGTGGTACCACACCCGGAGTTGTGACCGCTCGTGATGTCATTCAAAGCAGGGTATAGTCGAGAGTAAAGCATTGGGTTTAGGAAGCCCAAGGTGGGCTGTCCCGCGCTAAGTCTCGCGTCATTCAAAAGTGCGACGAAAGCGGCGAATGTTGGCGCAGAAGCAGATGTGCCTCCGATCCTTGCTGCCTTCCCACTAAGCCAGATGCGGAAAAAGTCACCCTGCGCTGCAACATCAGGGATGGCCTTTCAAATTCATTTAGCCAGAAAGCGGAGCCAAGTCTTCATTACACTTACGCGTCCTTTTCTGTCAAAAGTTAATCCGGGGCCCCACAACCGATTGTCTTAGTACTTACGGATTATAAAGACCTTTGTAAGTGTGAGGAGGGAGCTTATTCAAGTAGCCTTGTACATGTATCTTTTGATAGTTAGGTTGGTTGAACTAGTATATGGCTTGTGTTCAGGCGACCCTCTCTTTCTGAAACAAAATACTTACATAGTTGCTGAAGCCACCACCAGAGAAGAAGCGAGAAACAGCAACTTCTGGGAAGTGTTGGGTGCCGCCAACAGAAGTAACGAATGGGCAACTGTAGCAAGGATTCAAAGTGGGTCATTTGCTAACAGTCTGGATACGCACGATGCAGGGAAGAGTGGGATGAATTTGGTCTGGTTTGTACCATCATTTGTGAAGCACTGCTGAGTTGTAGCATTTGCTTGCCCGTCGCCGACGCCGAAATCACCAGAAGAGAACAACAGAGATATACCACGAGCACCTGTCCTTCTCTCAGACTAAATGTGACCGTTGAAAAATACTAGACTTACTGAGCTGAGCAAAGCTATTGCAAGCTCTCAACGCGAAGTCTTTGGGAACTGTTTCCGTGGGCAATTAGAAAGGAAATGATGATAGACCAGTCATCGCACCTGTCTGCTCGTCATCACCGTAGCTGGTCGAGATAGTGTGAGGCAGATCGTCCTGTTCTAACACGAAATTCAACCAGTCGCTGTAAGGCCTAGACAGTTGAACTGAGCTTGGGTTGACGACTCATTTAACAGGTCCAACCCACTCGTTAGTATTGTTTGGTGTGATTGTATCCGGGTTAAACGGCGGACGGCCGGCCGTGGTCCAAAATGTTCCCTACAGCGACATCCATCTTCTACTTCTCGCACGAATGGGATCATTGACATACCGGCGTCGGGAAAGAGATACCGAATGCAAATTGGACATCCAGATTGGCCTCGGCCCCAGCCAGCGACAGATTCTGATCATTGAGGCCGCCTACACGAGGATCGATGACCATCAGAGGCTTCCGTGCCATAATGAAACCCACCTTTAACGGAGACAACATCGAAGGTGGTATTGACGGCAGCAGGCACTTGCTCAGTATAGAACGATTGAAGGTCCTGGAAGTTGGCGTACTGCTCCAGGTATGCAGTGATCCCGATGCTGTTTTCGTCAGTTGCTGATGGCGTATAATCAGTGGCATTGTACAGCTGCTTCAAGCAATTGACGGTAATAGTGGTATTGCAGCTAGCATCTACAGTAATGCCGTTGATGGTAATTTGGCCTTGCACATCAGCTCCCGGTGCGTCGCTCTCGTCCTCCAGAAAGAGTGCCGTGGAGCTCTCCTTCTTGATACGCGCAAACATCGTCGTAGGTTGGATGACATCCACGTGGTCATGCAAGTGCTCTGGCAAACTATAGGTTGTCGTTCGGACGAGGGAGTCACCGCTCTCATGTTCGTAGACATGATATTTCTAATATAATGTCAGCAAGAAATGAGAACCAAATCCAATGACTGTTTACAGTCTGAAGCATCTCCTCGACCAAGCTGACAGGAATATTGATGGATATCCAGTCTTTGGCGGAAGACCGAACAATGTCATCTTCTCCAAGTCCGTATGTCGCCAACCAGTCATTGACAGCATTTAGTGAGCTGGGATGAGGGGCAACAAGTTCTTCGACCTGCTCCTTAGACAGGTGTTGACCATAGCGGGGATGGTCGGGGTCACTGATTTCGTACAAATGTTGCTCCAAAATGGGGAAATTAAGTTGAGGAAGCCCAATCCGGAGACCAATGATGTGGTCGGGGGATGGGCTGCTGTTTCTAACCCAGCCTCTGGGTAAGTTGACGCTCTCTTTGACCAGGTAGGTCGTGCTGCTAGGAGCAGCGAAAACGGACGCGACAAACGCGAGAGGGACCACGCCACGAACGAAGTAGGACCTCATGGGAAGGAGCGAGGAGGGACAAGTAAATTGCCATCGCCTAGTATTTAAACATTTCGGCACCAGATAAATTGATTAATACTCTGATGCCATGGAATTATTCTATGACAGACGTCCACATTGCGACTTTGAGAACGCGATGGCACCCGCTGACACCGCATGGTCTGCGTGTTCCTGAACGTGGACAGGTTAACATGGACTGCACCAGGATAGCCACCATTACAGTACACAGGCAGTAGAAGGCGCACGGCCCGATTAACATTGATTAGCGTGGAACGTTGGTCCGAGTAACGAACAAGGAAGGCGGGGCTGCCGAAATCCTTGATGATCAAAATTGCTTCACATGCAGCGGGTTGATTCCAGTTGAGCTGACACGGCAAGGGCGGCAGCGATCCTTCAGGGAGAGATTTGGTGTGCTTGGCATGCCGCGAGAGAGTGAGTGCTTACTGTGATGCTGAATGGAGCATGAATGTGATGCGTTGACGGATACCCCCGATGGGCTATAAAGACCTTGTGAGAAGAAGTAGGCACTCGCTGGCTGCCCTACCTGGAAATTTCAATGTCAATTGTCACATGTACGAAACAAATCTAGGATCTGCTGAGAATATTCGCCGCGCATTGGCCGGAGACGATGTCGGGGGTGGCAATCGAAGTATGCCAGACCCGAACTAACCGCATGATCATATTCGGCCTGGGGTATGCCCCCATCAAGATGGAGGGAACGCGGAGACATTGATTGTTCACAGAAATATAGGTCCACTCAGACTAGTACGTCTTCTAGACGCTAAGAATACTACGTACTCCTCCAAGATTTTTCGTGAGTATATAAGGCAGACGGAGAACGTCAGCAACCTGCTAACACTTTTTCCTTGAATTTGCCAAAGTTCGGCGTTCCAAGTCCAGTGACTTGTTAGAGTAACTGAGCCAGGGAACTACGCAGAGAGTCTCTTTAACTTACCAGCATCCCAACCTTCAGTAGCCTGTAGCAGGGTCTTGTTAAATAAAGTGCAATGATGAATAAAGGATCACGCACATTAAAGCCCCAAGTGCCACAACCACCGCTATGACCTTGAGTAACATCGTTGAAATCTTTGGCCAATGAAGAGTAGAACAATGGGTTCAAGAAGCCCAAAGAAGGCAGTCCGGCGCGGAGCCTGGCATCGTTCAACAGAGCAACAATCCCAGCAAAGGCGGGGGAAGAGGCCGAAGTGCCTCCGATCTTAGCAGCCTTACCACCTACAAATATACGGAAGAAATCGCCTTGTGCCGACACATCAGGGTAAGCCTTTGGAAACAGATATGAAGGATAAAAATAGGGAAGATGATTATAGCCCTTACCCGCCCATTCCTAAGAACTGTTCATCATATATCTTCCCGAGGAAGACAGGACTCACGGATTATATAGGCCCTTGTAGAGACCACCAGGGAGCTTAGATAGATACCCTGAAACTACTTTCTCTTGATACCGGGGACGAGGGAACTGATAAGGCCTCAGTTGGGAGTATAGCTCAACGACGTGCCCTCTCACATAATTGCTAAAGCCAGCACCAGAGAAGAAGCGGCTAACGGCCACCTCAGGGAAGTGTTGAGTAGCACCGACAGTTGTGACACTGAAAGGACGGGATTAGGAGATGTCACAGGATGCCAAGACAAGCCACAAACTATGGGCAGCTGGGGCAAGGTCAGCGCGAATCGGTGAGAGTATCTGAAAGGTACTCACGATGCAGGGAATGACGGCATGAATTGAGTCACGTTACGACCATCATTTGTGTAGCAGATCTGCTTCTTAGGGTCCAAGCTGCCATCGCCAACGCCCCCATCTCCGGATGAAAACAAGAGCGAAACACCACGAGCACCCAGCTGGGCAAATCCCTGACAAACCCGTTTGGCATAACTCTTGGGGACTAATGGCCGTGAGAACGAGATCCTTTAAATCATATATACATGCCTGTTTCCTCGTCGTCACCGTAGCTAGTAGAGATGACCAGGGGCAAGTTTGAGCCTGACTGGTGGAGGGTGTAATTTAACCAGTCAAGGTACGGCCTGGTGAATGACATAAGAGGACTGTTGGCTGGTATCACTATGCTTACTCGTTGGTGTTATTTGGGGTAATGAGATCTGGTTTAAATGGGGGGGAACCACCTGTCGTATAGAACGTTCCCTGCGGCGTTGCTCATCTATAAAGACGGTCTATTCCAGCTTTGAAGAAACGTACAGGTATTGGGAAGGCGAGACCGAACGCAAATTGGGTATCAAGGTTAGCCTCATCGCCGGCCAAAGAGAGATTCTGAGAATTCGTGCCATCTAGGGAATAAACGGTATTAGTTCCTCCCCAAGATCGAGACAAGAGAAGCCATACTGTTAATATAAATGACACTGAAAGAGGTGTTCACTGCGTCGGGGCGCTGGTCAGTATAAAAGGTTTGGAGATCCTGATAATTGGCATATTGTTCAAGGTAGCCCGTGATTCCGATGCTATTTCCGGTATTTTTCAAGGGGGTATAGTCAGTGGCATTGTACAATTGTTGCAAACACTTGATGGTGATAGTCGTGTTGCAGCTTGCATCAATAGTGAGGCCTGTGTTGTGGTCAGTAATCTGACCTTCAGCGTCAGGCTCTTGGAAGGTGTCGTCGAGCCAAACAAGAGTGGTCTTTTCTGCCTTGAAACGCCCAAACATAGTCGTGGGTTGGATGAGATCGACATGTTCGTGTACGTGGTCAGGCAAGCTGTAACTTGTGGTCCGCACGAGGTAATCACCGCTCTCTTCATGCTTATAGACATGGTATTTCTGAGATAGGGTTAGTCGTGCCAAGGAAACTTTGAGGGCTAGATCACAGACAGTATCGAGCATCTCCTCGGCTAAGCTGAGGGGAACTGTGATGGTAATCCAATCTCCAGCAGCAGACCGAACAAAGTCTTCTTCCCCGAGGTCGTACGTTGCCAGCCAGCTGTTCACCGCATCAAGGGAGCTTGGGTGGGGCGCAACAAACTCTTCGACCTCTTCCTTAGACAAATGCTGGCCGTATCGTGCATGAGCAGGGTCGCTGGCTTCGTATAGGTGTTTCTCGAGAGCAGGGAAGTTCGATTGGGGAAGTCCAATTCGAAGAGCTATAACGTGATCGGGCGGAGGAGCGCCACTTCTAGTCCATCCTCGAGGCACGTTGACTTTTTCTTTGACCGAGTGCGTCGTGCTACGAGGGCTAGTAGCAAAGGCAGGTGCAGCAAGTGCGAATATGACTGCACTGCGAACAAAATAAAGAGGTCTCATCCTTGCGAGGGGAAGAGAATGAAAGCCCCTACTCGGCTCGGGGAGATTAAATGCCCAGCATGCATATGGTAAGGTCTGAGGCGGAGATCGTGGTTTCAACAATTGATCCCAAGTCCCCGTGTGGCGTCAGAATTTGACAAGTGAGTTGCCCTCTCAGTGCGGTCATCACTGCTATACAAACGTAATTTACTTCTTTCCATGTGGTTAAAGGATTAGAAATGCATTTCGTCCGCATGCTACCGGTACACTCGGCAACCCTCTGCATAGAAGTCATAGATCTCCTGGGAGACTTCGGCGCTGCCACTCCAAGGTGTGAATTTTATCCATTACAACCGGTGGCGTGAGTTATATCCTCTGGGACTATTTGTTCATATTGACCAAAAGCTTCCCGAACTCTGAATTTTGGATGTAACCATAGCGCGATTACATATGGCCTCTACCGATTCCGTTTCCGTCTTTGCAGAGGGCACACCCGAGGAACAGGTACATACTTGCGTTAACGTTTATGGCACAATAAATAATGGATCATCTGCAACCAAGGTTCAGGAACTTGTGGACTACATTGTAAGAGGATGGTCAGATGAAGAACGCGACGCAGTCGTTCGATCCTTTTCAGAAGCTATTGAGTCCAAGGAGAGTCAGAAACCGTTCGGCGAAGATGATGAGAGAAGAAGACAAGTTTTCTCTCGGTTATTGTCCGAGGTAAAGGGGCTGGGGGATGGTACTGACAAAGGTATGGAGCCTCATCTACACTGTCGCTCAATCTTATCGAGTATGCAGAGATTGAAGGATTCTTCAACATGATTTATGCGCATTTATTCACCCTCTACACTTCCGACTCTCCCAAAACTACCGAGCCTGTAAACGTCCTCTTGCAGATAATCTCATCTGCCCCTGATAGCAAGTCGTCTATAAAATATCGCATGTTCGGGGACTACACACTCTGTCTGCTTCATCCTTTTTTCTAACGTATTGCTGTAGATTGTCAAATCTTTTCAACGCTACGCCAACGACGTCTTCTTTGCGGCCTCTCGTTTATTCTGCTATATTGGACCTTGCCACTGCGAAAGATGAACTTGAGGTTCTGAACTTGTCTAGACCTGGAGTTGAGAAATGGCTATCTGAATGGGATATACCTGATACCCAAAAAGCGGCCTTTGCAAAGAGGGTTGCCGACGCTTATTCCAGATGCGGACAGCGGCATGTCTTTCGTTATCACGAAGCCATTCTCACATGTTGACTGATGGTATCAGGGAGAAGGCATATGAATATTCTTTGACACATGTCAGGCTCATACCTACAACGTTGCCTGAGGCACATTTTGCGGCCCTTGACGTGATTGCAGAAGCTCTACGGCTTCCGACCGTTTTCGACTTTGACCCCTTAATCAAACTCGACTCCGTGGCGGCCGCCAAGGATCACGAACTTTTCACCCTCTTACACCTCTTTCTGAATAATGGACTTGCAGAATTTCAAGCCTGGGAGGCGAGCCATCCCGGCACCATCGACAAATATGGTGACTACTTCTAGTACAATACTTTGATATTGGACAACTCACGTTCCTACTTAGAACTAACCAAGTCAGAACTCGAGCGCAAAATTCGCCTTCTTACACTAGCAAGCTTAGCGTTCAAATACATCGGACAAGACCTTCCCTATTCGAGGATTGCCGAAACTCTTCAAATTGGCGTGCCTCAGGTTGAAAATTGGATCATTGATGGTATGTATTTAGTTACTTGCGACGTTTAAATCAATTGAAATCCTATCAAGTTATTCGAGCTGGTTTGGTTTGGGGGAAAATGTCGCAGGCCCATCAAACATTCTATGTTGTCCGCTCCAGCGCACGCGTATTCGAGAACGAACAATGGGAGATCCTGGAAAAACGAGTCTTGGCATGGAAAGCAAATTTGGCTAGCGTGTTGGACGTGGTAGCTACTGCAAAAAGACAGGCTGGCCTAGTGCCAGCACAAGTCGCATGATTGTCGTTCTCCTCCATCGTGAATCCAAACTCTATACTTCACAAATCGTGGTGGTATGAATAGTGCATGATGCAGAACGAGGCTGATATGGGGTCACCAAGCCCCGTCAAACCCGACAAACCCTGGATTCGATACAGTAAACGTGAACGTTATAATTGAAGATGGTCCACTAACCTGTTAATAGGAAGACGTGGATGAATCTCTTTTTCTCCAGTGTATTACACCAATTCCAGGCGCTTGTCAATCTTCCGTCTATGCAACTACCAGCATCAAAGAAGTTGTCTGCACCTGATCCATCAAAACCATGACGGAAGAAGTCTCCAAGGATCTCCTTTTGTAGATTCTCTACCGATCCAAATTCATCGTCAATGTATGACCTCAACGCAGGAACTGCAGCCAACTTGGGTATTTGAGACAACGCGTTGCAAATGGGTAGTAAGATGCGGTATATCTGCGTGTATTTGTCGATGAACATGAGTGCGTTCGGAACGTTATGGTCTCCCATGTGGATGACGCTTGAGCCTATCCATGTACCGACGCTCCTCTGTGCCTTCTGAAGTATTGTCTGCATCGTTCGGGATGTTTTGGGAGCCGCCTGGACTCGATTGAGTCCTTGACCAGTGTCACGAAGTCGATATGAGATATTTTCGGATAGAAGATCTTGTTCGGATAATGACCATAGACGAAACATGTCTGATTCATGTCATTCTATTAGCTAGGTAGCGCATATACAAAGTCTAAAACCTCACCGTGAAGGATCTCCCTCCAGAGCGTTAGGCTCTGAAGGACGTATGCATACTGTTTGCTATGATCATGTGTAAGCCTTGCGCCGCCTTTGCCACTTCTGATGGCCAGGCTGGTTTTGGGGTCCTTCGCCTGGGTTGGGTGAAAATGCTCCTTGAGGTATTCAATCATACGGTCACAGGGATCGCGGTTGGCACGCAAGAAGGCGTGGTTGTCTCCAATGGAGTATAGGCACTGCCGTACCTGTTCTTGTGAGAGCCCATCGCGCTGATACCTTGAGGAGAGCTTTTCTATGGCTAATTCTTTGCCCCTGATGTCGCGTTGTACCTCGCGACGACTTCGACCTTCAGAGTAAATTTCTTTGGTGGCCACTGTGATCAGGTCGTCCCGAAGGACGTCAAGTGCATCATATTCTTCAAGCACAGAGTACACCGTCTTTATAGGTTTCACGCAGTCAAAGCCTAGCAGCTCCTTTACATCTGGGATCTGACTATCCTATCATTGACGTAAAGATTGGCTCGATCCACAGGGGCAGAAGTCACATTACCTGCAAGAGATAGATTAGTTTGCCGTATGTTGTGCGCATCTTGTCGGGATTCATAATTTTATGCCGTCGGCCAAGTTCGAACACGGCTTGATAGAATTCCGCATTCGCTTGAAAATCGCGATGCTGGAACAGTTCTTGCCCTTGCCTGTAATCAGCAGAAAGTAGGAGTCCAGACATGATGGCACAGAGTTCGCGGATCTGCTGCACGATTCGTTTTGCTTTTGATAGTCCAAAACCGATGGTATCTACTTTGTCGGTATACTCTGACACGGTGAGTGCCGCTTCGAGAAGTCGGAGGTACTTGCGCTCGCCAAGGGTCAGCCGTACAGGTATGTATTTTGAGCGTTCTAGGAACCATTCTCCCACAGTGCTGCCAACGACGGGTAGAGCACCCGGCATCTCTATAGAAAATGTGGCAGCAGCAGAAGGAGTAATTCGTTCCCAGTCTTCATCTGATTCATCATCACCCTCGGTGTCTTTTGTGTCTTTTTCTACGTCCATCTGTAAGTGTTTTTTTACAGTGTTCAGCCACCTCAAGTGATGCAATGTGTCGAATTCACCTCGTCGTGATTGGTGGCGTGAGCCTTACTCTCTGGCCCTATCTCTAATGTCTTGGTAACATGTTGTTTACGTGTTCCCTTTCTATGTTGTGCCGGGAAGCAAACCTCGCAGTACGCGTCTTTACAAGTTTCACAGAAAATTTGGGCAGGCTGGTCTAGGAAGTGTCAGAAGCGAAAAATGGATAGTATACGAAGAGCCGACCTTCGCACTCTATACAGTAGCCCTCTGTGGGGGCCTTTTCCGTAGATTCTTCATCCCACCCCACGCTAGATACACCGTTCAGTTTCGGGTGCTGAACCTCGTCGGGATTCCCGCCAAGGATGTTTTCGAGGGAAAAATCACGCGCAATCAGGTTCGACCCAAGTACGGCACTTCCGTCAGGCGCTGATTCACTAGAGTCTGACATGACTGGGGTGCAACGACAAGAACAAAGATGAAAGTCTCGATTAGAAGGAAGAGGGTTGTAAGCACGTGTATTCCAGCAGGTATTAATAATTAAAAGCGCCAAAAGCTGTTCATTAACTTAGTAACGTACAATGCTATTCTCATCAAGTATTGACTCGTAAAGCCGTAGCAGTATCCCATGCATTGCTTAAACCGTTCTTCCGGCTCTCTTCTGCCCAGTCACCAGATTCGTCCCATTCTGCCCAATTATCAATAGAAGGTTTGCGAACTTCATGCTCCAGACTTTCCGCAGCAGATGCAATTTGGAGTATCCGAGGTTGTGGCTGATGAATCAATTGAGATTCTGGATGACCCGGGGTACCTGGGGCTGTCGCATTTGTATTCCGCCGCCGGCCGGCCAGCTTTAGTAGATTTTTTGCAGGCTTAGGCAACGTAGACATAGTTGACGTAGAGGCAATGCTGCTGGAGAGACTAGGAGGATATGAATGTGCATCTGTATGATTCTGGTTTGACCTCGACCCAAGGGACTTGTGATCCGCCGTTGGATCCTCCGACGTGTCAGACTTAGTAGTGGAGGCATCCATTGCGATGGTCAGAGAATTTGTAGATGAGCGCGTGCGGGGATTTTCAATGTCATGAGACGCGTATGGATCGTCGTCGTCGTCATCGTCGTCTGGTACTCCAAACAGCGGCTCACGGTCAGCGATCTGAACGTCTATGCTTGGATCGAGCATAACGTGGTTGTAATTGGCCTTGACTATCGAGTCGATAAACCAGAATTGCATAACGTTCATGATGATCGGGAATATTCCCATAACACTAGTATCATTGAGGTGGGCGTGAAGACAGTATCAGGGACAACTCACAAGACGACTTGGAAGCCATCATTGGTGCCAAGGCGAGTCCAACTCAACAGCCAATCTCCAATCTTTAATAAGCCAGGGAAGAACATCAGAATCATAAGGACAAGGAATTTCATGGTTGTTAATGACGAGACATAGACGGCAGCTTGGCGTATCCAGTAATAATAGGAAGGGGGATCACCATAGACACCAGACTCGAAGCCTTTAAGATGGAACCTCTCAGAAAGCAGAGCAGTGAGTGAATGGTGTATGAGGTAAATGAGTGCGACACCTAACGTAAACGGCGTCAATGCTAAATTTTTGTGCCAGAACCTAAATAGCCAGCTGACCGAGCGTGGTATCAATTAGGATGTTCAGAAAGTAGAACACACAAGCGTTCCCAGAAGTATAATGGGATACAACATCCGATATGAGGACATTCAGTCCGTGTACGAACATCTGACCCACGACCTGCTTGGATATATCGAACAGCCTTGACCATGTGAACAGAAGAAAGCCTAAACATGCAATAGCCGCTTACCATATTCTCCAGGGGCGCACAGGCCTTTCTCTATGCCTTTTGTATACTAGAGAAAGTATGACAAAAATACCCATGAGCGCCTGCACAACCTTGGGGGTGTCAGTCCACAGCACGCGGAGAAAGAGGATGGCTGCTGTACCAATGCCGTGGGCCCGAGCAACTGACATGATGGTTTATCGACGATTGAGGAATCTGGTATCAGTGCATCGGTACCAGCTTCGAGAACGTCGTCCAAAGACATGAGTTAGAAAGAGCGAGTTTTGGATTTCGGGCGCCCGCCCTGAGAGCGCTGTAGTGACGCGTACGGAAAAGGAAACTTGACGTCCCGTCCACTGTACACCGCGTCAACCATGAGTTTCTTTGGCAGAGGCCAGAATACCCCACCGCCTCCCTCAAGCCCATACCAGCGTCTACCTGAATACAACGCAGGCCATAGCACACCTCCCAGTTTAAGATCTGGCCCCCGGCAGCCACAAGCCCCACATCCTGCGCAGTACACCCCGCCCTCGTCAGGCTACAACGATCCGTCTAACGCTCTCTTTGAAAAGAGCCAGCACGATAGGCGACTACCACATCGTTCAGGAAACAGGTACACTGTCTTTAGCTCCTTATATCTCTCACGCCTCATCTGTGTTAGCTTTGCAGTAACTTCTTCGCCGGCGGACTCGCTTGCTCTGACGAACTGTCTAATCGTGCATCCGCAAGATTTTCCACCTGGCCAGCACGTACTTGTAAATGGACAGTTCGCATTAACCATCAAGTGAATGTCTTGATCTAAGCCATAATCGAAATCTGACTTTGGTGTTAAGACATGATAACACAGGGAAACTACCGCCGAGGACCATCGGTGCATCCGCAATGCAACGACAGTGGATTGGCTTATCCGTCTCTGGAGATACCGCTACCGTTGAACCTATGCCTTTTCCTCCCAGTCCTGTTGCCCCTGCATTCCTACAAGCAATAGATTTGGAAATATCCTTTTTGCGCGCCAAACAAGAGAGTAGCACCCAATATTCTGCAGAAGAGCTGTCCAAACATTTTACGAGGGTGTACAGAGACATATTATTCAGTCAGGACGAGATGGTCGTGTTTGAATACCACGGACAAAACTTCAAGGCTTCAGTGAAGAATATCGTCGTATTAGAACTATCCGATGAGCAACACAGAGGACGCAACGTACCAGTACAACGGCCTCCAGAATACTATACGAGAGGTATCCTAATGGAGAGGACTGAGGTCAACATTTTGAAGGCATCTGATAGCACTGTTAAGCTAAAGGCCAGCACAAGAAAGTAAGGCAACACTCAGTGGATCCGGAATAGACTGTTAATTCATAACAGGGCACCCCCTAATGCAATTCTTGCACCCAACTTCAAGTTCGAAGACATGGGCATTGGCGGTTTGGACTCCGAATTCAGCGAAATCTTCCGTCGTGCATTCGCTTCCCGCGTATTTCCCCCCGGCCTTGTCGAGAAACTTGGCATCGAGCATGTCAAGGGTACGTAGAGAATCCTTGTTCACTATAATACGCAGCTGACTCGTCGCAGGTATTCTGTTGCACGGTCCGCCAGGGACTGGGAAAACTCTAATGGCGAGGCAAATTGGTAAAATGCTCAATGCACGAGAGCCCAAAATTGTCAATGGTCCGGAAATCTTGAACAAGTACGTTGGTCAGTCGGAAGAAAACATTAGAAAGCTCTTCGCAGATGCCGAGAAGGAGGTGGGATACATAGTCTTAACCTTTCCAAAGTTTTTAACGCAGCATACAGTACAAAGAAAAGGGGGACGAGAGCGGACTACATATTATCATTTTCGATGAGCTGGATGCCATCTTTAAACAACGTGGTTCTACAAACAACGGTGATAGCGTTGTCAACCAGCTGCTCTCCAAGATGGACGGTGTCGACCAACTAAACAACATTCTCATCATCGGTATGACGAACCGAAAGGACATGATCGATGAGGCACTTCTGCGCCCGGGTCGTCTCGAAGTCCATATGGAAATTTCGCTGCCTGATGAGAAAGGGCGATACCAAATATTGAACATCCATACTACGAAGATGCGCAGTAACGGTATCCTAGATGGCGATGTCAATCTACCGGAGCTGGCCACTATCACGAAGAACTTTTCCGGTGCCGAAATCAACGGCCTGGTCAAAAGTGCAACAAGTTTCGCATTCAATCGGCATATTAAGGTCGGAACCATGGCAGGAATTTCGGATGATGCGGAGAATTTGAGGGTGAACAGAGGTGACTTTCTAAATGCGTTGGAGGAGGTGAAACCCGCGTTCGGTGTCGCTGAGGAAGAACTTGAACAAGTGATTCAAAATGGAATAATTCATTTCGAGCCTAATATCGACGTGAGTCTCTGCCTTTTTGGCTACCACCCTTTCGCCTTATAGGCTTGTAGGAAATTCTCAAATCCGGCCAGTTATTCGTTGATCAAGTACGATCCTCAACTCGGACTCCCCTCGTTAGTATCTTGTTGCACGGTTTGCCCGGAACAGGGAAGACGGCGCTAGGTGCAACTATTGCATCGGCATCTCAGTTCCCGTTCATCAAGTTGATTTCGCCCGATAGTATGGTCGGCTACTCCGAACAACAAAAGGTTGCATCCATCACCAAGGTGTTCAATGACAGCTATAAGAGTCCATTGAGTGTGATTGTGGTGGACAATGTTGAGCGTTTGATTGGTGAGTCGTACTCAAGTGAGAGAGACTCATGAGGAGGCTGATAAGAACAGACTGGACACCCATGGGTGCTAGGTTTTCGAATGCCGTGTTGCAATCCTTGATAGTGCTATTTGGACGGAGACCACCTAAAGGCCGACGACTACTCATTATTGCCACCTCTTCAATGCGATCCATACTTAGCGATCTTGGCCTGGCAGAAGTGTTTGACTCAGAGTTGCGAGTGCCGCCTATTACGTCTCTAAAAGGACTCGAGTATGTTATAACCGAGGTGGAGCTGTTTGAGTCAAGTCAAGAGCGTAGGGCAGCTATACGGCTGATGCAAGAAGCCGGATTCGGTGATCATGGTATGAATGGACTAGATGGCAACTCAAGACTGCAAATTGGGATCAAGAAGCTGTTGAGTGTGATTGAGATGGCGAGACAGGAGCCAGAGAACGTAGCACAACGTCTGTTAAGCGCGTTGATGGGACTAGGAATGTAGAGTTGCATTATCACGGGTTGTACTAATAGTAGACACTTCATTTCCATAACAGGGATCAATCTGCTACCTTCTAGTACTTGCCTACCAGCACCAATCGCTTGATATTTACCATCCAGCATCCCAAGATATGGCTACCGTCGACGATAGCGAACACCGGCCTCATATACCGCCCATGTATAGGTCATTGTCTCAGCCGAAACCAAAGGGCATCCTGAAGAATGCACCCAATCCGCAGCCTGCATCAGTTCCGGCCCAGTTCGTAATATAGCCTGGTCTGATTGACTGAACTCTGATTCGCTGATTTGTAACTCCAGTAGCCTACAATGGGATGAGGAGAACCTGGCCTTGACAGAGGTACAGAAGGACAGTTTGATGAAAATCACGGAGCCCAAGACACCGTACGTAAGATACAATGCTGACACGGATGAAATCGAAGGAGGTAAAAGCAGCCGTTTTATGCATATATCGTAACATGTCAATTCTTGACACAACCACGGTTTCCATCCAGAAATTCCCAACCTTGATCTTGGGCGCCAGTACGAATCGCCGCCACAGTCCCCTCAACTACCGTCGCCAACCGGAGCAGACACATCTGGAGCATCTTCAAGGAGGACCTCGTTCTCGAGCGCTGGCAGACCATCACGCCGGTCAGCAAGCTCTAGCTCAAGTCGGAGCACGAGTTTCAGTCTGCCTAATGATTCGAAGAAGGACATCCAAGGTGACACAGCGGGTGACATAGAGGTGGAAGACGAACTAACGGACGAAGAGGGTAAGTGGATAAGGTTAAAAGTAGAGGTGAAAGTGCGGATCTGACGCGCATTGGCATCGCGCCTGTCTAGCTCAGAAGAAACACGCTGAATTCTTGAAGGCTCGCGGGAGACACTATTCCAATGAGGCGCAGGCGATGAAGCGCGCCAAGGAGCTTATGCAACGCGACGACGATGATGAAGAGCTGCAGGGGTTAGTTAGCCGCAATGAACAAAAGGGGGAAGAAGACCAGGGAGTAACCAACCTTCAAGAGGAGGGCACGAACGCCGGGAAACCATCCTTGAATGGGGTATGACCCTGATAAGTCTGTCAGTATGTAATAACAGAGATAAGATAAGATAAGATCACATAACTTGTGATCACTCGACAATTTAATTCCTTCAACACCCGCGCGATCCCTACCACTTTTTTGCACCCGGTGACTCCCGTGTTTATAAGGACATGTCACCAGAGCCAACAGGAAAGGGCATTCTTCTCAAGGCAGACCAGATCGCTGCCACCTTTATTGAGGAGATTAAAAAGTCCTTGGCAGAATGTACCCGACCACCGAAGCTAGTCGGCATCCTTGCGACTTCATCCGTTCCCAGTAAATCCTATGCTGAGTTTACTAGAAAGCAGTGCCAGGAGTTGGGAATCGAATATGTACTAAAAAAGACTGGGATTGCGCTATCGCCTGAATTACAGGAGGGGGAAGGTGCTGAGGAGGCCATAATCGAGGCAAACGATGACGACTCCCTGGACGGTATCATGGTATGCTGAGGATATCGTTCCCGTTTTTCCTATTTTTTTCATTGTATCGCACCCCCGTCAGGTGTATTATCCGGTCTTTGGTGGCCAGCAGGACCACTACCTGCAACAGGTGAGTTGTGCTCCCGCCCGATGATCTTGTCAACATTTGACCTTGTAATGATGTAGCTTGTCTCGCCTTTCAAAGATGTCGAAGGACTACACTTCAAATTCCACTACAATTTATACCACAAGTCGGTTCCTGGGCGTCTGAGCCTGTACTAAATCGAGCTAATTAATAAAATATCAGCGTCCGGTACTTGCAGCCCAAAGCGCTTTTGGAATCAGTCCTACCGACCACGACAGCACTAGATGAAGAACAACCGCCTCCTGGAATGGTCAAGTCAATTATTCCTTGCACCCCACTTGCCATTGTCAAATGCCTAGAGTACGTAGGCGTGTATAACAAATTATTGCCCTATGGGGACAGGGCATACGGAAAAACGATAACCGTGATTAATCGGTGAGTACTTGGTTCTAAAAATTTTAGGTCTTGAGATAGCCAATAGCATGAATTGGTAGATCCGAGGTTGTGGGTCGACCTCTCGCGGCTCTATTGGCCAACGACGGAGCACGTGTGCTTTCCGTGGACATTGACTCAATTCAGGTGAGCGTGTATACCCGATGTCGTATCCCGAATGCCCTAATAAAGGCGGCCGGCCTGCCACGCAGGAATATACGAAGCGTCCTCGGGTTAAAGGGGAGGCACCCAAGCATGTGAAGGAATACCACTTGCGGCATGTTGTGCATCCAAGCATGTTGACATTACGAGAGTGCCTCGCCATTTCGGACGTGGTCGTCTCCGCTGTCCCGAGTCCCGATTACAAAGTCAAGACGGAATGGCTCAAGGATGGTTGCATTTGCGTAAATGTAGCCGCAGGCAAGAATTTTGAAGACGATGTGCGCGACAAGGTCAGCGGCGGCCATATGCGAGTACAAGGTATCTTTTGGCTGACAGCTTCGCAGGCGTCAATTTATATACCAGCCGTTGGTAAAGTTACTATAACCATGCTGCTGCGGAACTTGTAAGGCTCTCAGAACCCGAGTAATATCAATAATAAATGCATTTCCACAGGTTACGTCTGCAAGGTTACACACGGGCATGATCCACGACTTCTTTTGAATTATCGGGTATAGAGTATTGCGGTAGACTGCTGGTAGATGAGCAAGAGTTAGAGTACTGAGATTATGCGAATACAAGCTCTCCGCATATCTAGATACTGAGAAGAGTAGAATAAGAAAACAAGAGGCATATGAGTCATCGTAGACAGCGCGAGAAGTATCAGGTCAATGATTTTGTATCTTGAGACAACTGTGGGCTTCAGGAATACTGAACACGAAGATGTTGCCAAGAGAAAAGTCCCCAGGATTGGCTTCAGCGGAACCGGGACTCGGTCAATTTTTCGAGTTCGATGGGAGTTGATGGGTTGGAGGAAGAGAGGTGCGGTGTCACAGGGGTAAGAACACCGGAAGACTCTTCAGGGAGAAAGCGTACTCGCTGGCGGTGGAACTGGGAATAGGGATGCCGCAAGAGTCAGAACAAGATTTCCCTTCATATTAGGTGGCATAATACCTGGGGTAGCTTCGGTATCAGGACGAAAATAAGCGCTGACAAATTGATGGCGAACAGCCACGGATTATAATTAGTGTAATGCGTTGATGCGAGGAAGCTAGGCGGTCTACTCAGAAGAGAGAGAGAGAGAAGCAAGCAATATTTACAGGACAATTGGTACTGTGAACAACCATTTCTTAGCGGGCGTATATTGGGCGCCGTCGTCAATTTGTTCCCAAAGAGTTAAGTCGTCGTATGCACCGGCATGTACACCTCCTTCAAAGGGTATACCAGTAACCCAATGGAACATAAGATAGGACAGCTGAGTAGCACGTCAGTGTCAAACCTAGGAGTGTGTGTGTGCAAGGTAAATGGGATAAATACCGCAAGGTAGAGCAGGTTTACTAGAGTCCAGCTAATCTGCTGTGTCATTCCCGGTAGAGTATCAATTATGATTTTCCCCCCGGTAATTAGGAGAACGTGCATTAACCAAGCACCTGTACGCAAGTCTTAAGAGTCATATACAACTGCAAGGGGGCATACTTACCTTTGGCGTTGACCCAGTCAGCATTGATGTTGGCATACGCACTTCGATCAGTGACCTCCTCAATGGACCGGTCGCCAACCTCCTCGACCTTGACGAGACTGGCACTCCTTGGACGGGAGCGCGAGGAGAGCTTTGGGAGGGGAGACGCAGCAGCGGCAGCGATGTCGATGGCGGGGGGGAGCTTGATGGTTGTCGGGCGAGCGGTCATTGGACTGGTTGGGAGACGAAAGAGAGGGTAGAATGGATGGGAAGTGGCAAAGCTACTGCGGTCGGCTTTTGCCGAGAGTTATGCCTCTCCTCCACTGGTCCATCCTCCAGCCATTCCGTCCTGCCAATCTCGCTGCCATTCGCTTTGCAGCTCCTGTTCACATCACATCTCTTCGTATATTTCCATCTGGTGCCTGTCCTTTTGCGAACTGTCCGGATGTCGTGGCGTATGCTCTTCTGCCTTTCCGAATTCACATGACCAGTTAATCGTGCTTTCAGATCCACTGAGCCAGACGCGTTTTTCTTACAGGTCTTTTTCAATGCTCAGCCGATTAATTCATTGCAACAAAAGGACAAACAGAGAGCTGTCAACGCTCTGATTCCATCGCTGATTGCGTACTCCGGAGACCAGGTGGACTTTACGGTCGACATGAGTACTGAGGTTGGTTGTGTATAGGTCCTCCATGGCACCGTGTCGGCTCACACTTAAGACTTAGTATACAACCAGGTTGATGATAATCAAGGGGGACTTTCAAAAGGTATCATTAGCTGTCTATGGCCATGTCGTCACGGATCCTAGTCCAACACCTCTTTACGAATCAAAACCATTACCGGCGCTAGAACAAACTCCCCTCTCAAAGGTGATGGATCCTGGAAATTCCCTAGATCCTTCTGAACTAGCAAGGAAACTGCTATCTCTCATTCCGAACTCGCCGTCTCTTTCACTCGTCATCCGGCTCATGTTCTGTTTAAAGCCGTCAAATGAAGACTGGGACCACCCAGACTTCCCTTACCTTCATGCATATATTGACAGAGATGATGAAGCTTTTGATCTCGAGAGCGTCGTGGAAAGCCTCTCTCGACCACTGCCTGAAGATACTACAATTGAGCTGTTGGAAGCGTTCACGACAAAAGTTGCTGACCTGATTGGACCCAAGGTTATTCAATCAATGCGCTTGCTTTCTGCGGGTTGAAATCCTTTATTAGGACGGCGATCAAGCTTACCATGTTGCCAAGTTGCTTAGTATATCTGCTTCCCAGTCTCCGAAGATGGCTAGAATACTCATGGTATGTATTACTATATTTTCCTCCCAAGATGCAGATCAGAAACAATTCTAGAAAAGATTGGATCTACATGCCATATTTGATTCAAACATCTTAGATGATGCAACCACTGATCGCCTTATCGACGCGGCGGCCAATGTCGACATCGCGTGTCGCTTCAATGAACCTTCATTTTTGAATATGCTGGCTGAGGCGAGAGAACTTCCTCGGATAGACAAATCTTCGCAATATGCTATCAATCACCTTGAGTCTCGGATACAAAGTTGGGAGTTGTTTGAAGACGCGCTATCCAATCCTCAAGGCGATTTTAATGAATCTGCTCGAATGTTGAAGGATATTGGGTCAAGCGAATACTCTTTCGGCGTCTGGCTCGAGTCCATGATTATACACGACGTCATCTCTAAAATGCTTGCAGGGAATGCTATACCCTCGCCCCAAATTCTGCCTCCGCTGTTGTTCAACGAGAAAACGGAGTCCGTCAGGCATGATGAATTCATTACCTTTGTCAGAGCATTCGTGGGCGTTGCTAGCGTGCTGGCGGTTTGGGCTTGGTCAGATAGCCTAGGCAATGAGACATGCCGTGAGCAGTCTCTTGCTATTTTACATTTGTGGCAGAATGTGAGCGGTTATCGGGAGGTGAGTTTCAACGTTTAGATTAGATTCGTGAAAATGAATATAATTTTGCCTTCAGATTGTGAACCATTTGTTGTTGCTGCGGCAGCTGACGCGCCGGCTGGACTGGATCATCTCTGACAATGCAATTCCGCGCAAATCAGGCACCCTCGCAGAGCGGGTTCTCGTCAACCTTGCTCAGGAACCTCAAGCTGTGTTGCATGACGACCTCATCACCACCCTTTTGTCATTAAAGTCCCCGCTTTCATTTATCGCGGAAGCCGAACGCCTTACGCTGCGCAAAGTGGCGCTCGTGGCAGAGGATGGACTCTCAGCTGCGCTAGAGGAAGTCGCGTTTAAAAGTGACCATCCGCTTTCTCTGCGGCGATTGAGAACGCTACGGGTTTCCCTTGCTGTCATTATGAACAGCTTAGATACGGAGCATCAAGGAGAGTGGCATGTCGTTGCTACTTTTTGGTCTGAACAAAAACAAGACTTGAAAATTAGACTCATTGAAATAATCCTGGGAATATCACAGGACTTAAATGGTCATTTCGCTGTCACCGCCACTCCTGCTGCGATGAATCAGCCGCTGGCCGAGCAACTCTTCAGGACCTTTAATGACTTGTCAAGGATACTGATACAGCTGATCCGAGATTTTCCTCTTAATATCCGAGCTCTAAGGACAGCAACGGCTGCCATTGCGGATGTCTTTGCATGTGCGGATACCTCGAGTACTGTGTTTTCACGGTCCAGTCTAGCATGCATAGCTGCTCGGGAGGCGCGGCAGATGTGTTTCGAATTCCTTCGCGCATCCTCCGAACCCGAGGTTATCGTTCAGCCGGATAAGCTTGGAGCGGAAGTCGTTCTAGGGACTTTGCTTAGCTATGCTACCAAGAGCGGTGGGAGGGATCCCGTCAAACATGTATTGCAAGTCTCTGCAATCGTAGACTTCATTTTACCGCTTCCCTCGGATAGGGCGATAATGACGGAAGAGGACGAACCGTCCCATTGGGTGACTCCCGTGCTGCCAGCTGTGTTGAACGAACTTAAGGGCTTCCTTCGGCCTCTCGATGTCGAGAACCGTGTACACTTTCTAAAACGGCTAGTCAAACTGGACGAAGGAATTGCTGGGATCGGTGAATGCCTGTTGACCGAAGAGCTTAAACACTCACTGGAAGTGCTCGGCATCCTCTCGAATCCTATGCACCCGACAGATTTACAAGTTGCCTTACAGCACGAGCTATATCTCTCCTTCTGTGTCCTCCACGAGTTGGTTAAGCCCGAGTCGAGTGTAGCTGCTTGGTGTCTCGAGGCAATCGAGTCGACAGATGGTTTATCCAGAACTTTGACCCAATGCCTTATGGTAATACTAGAGAGCGGTTACATGTGCCGACCACTGTCGGATACGATCAAAATCTTGGTGGAGAAAGCCGACGGATTTGTCGAAGGACTAAGGAGGGTTATTCTCCTTGTATATCTGAGAATTGTCCAGCTGGAAGGGTTTTATTCCTCGGAATCAATGCATACAATACTCCAGGCGTTAAAGGGACAGGCGCTCATCTCATCTTCCAGTCCTTTGTCCTCCGATCCTCTTCAGCTTGAGCTAGCACGCTTGTTATCGTTTCTAGCGGACACACGCTCCATCATCGATGAGGCTCTGGCGGAAGGAGTAGTCGCCCTTTTCGAGTGGCTTGCCATTCAAAGCCAACAAAGCACCGAACCTGAGACGGAACTCAGACCGGTGATGTACGGCCTCACAAGCGAAATGTTCTCAAACCTTTGCGATGCAGTACAGAGTGCACTACTTGAAGCGTCGAAGACAGCTCAGCTGGAGGTCCTGTTGAACGTTCGGGAAAAGATTGCGGTGGGAGAGTTTCCTGCAGAGCTGGACAGATATCCCCCATTTGTCGAGCTGCCTGAGAAGTTGCATATGCCACTGGGTAATTTAGGAGACCTGGTGAAGCGGCGGCAGAATGAGACAGGTGCAGATGAAGAAAGGAAGGACAATACGCCATCAACACCTAAGGGTAGCAAAACACCTGACCTATTGGGTGTGGTGATATCCCCTCCTTCAGCGATTTTGAGGTCCCCTGCTGCGACGGGTCTGACGAAGACATACCTTGCCAACGATTTCAGGGCGTTACGTCAAGTTCCATCTTCGAGGTTGAACACAAGCAGGTTACCCAGTATGCATGGTAAGTATGTCTACGCTTTGCTCTCAAAGAATTTGATTCTCAAAATCTTTTCACCTTTCAGTGGATGTTAGTGTCCCTTGTTTCTAGAAGTTATGTTGATTAGGCTAACCTAATAATTAGGATTTTGAAGTAACTGCTAGTACAACGAGCGTATCTCCGGCACTCTTACCCGCCGCAATGCCGGACATAGGTATGCTTAATATGATGGGTGGTAATTAGTTCAATCCGTTACACAGGTAAGGTCCGTACATGTAATATGCAGAAAGGAATAGTGTATGGTATAGCAATTGCAATGCGACAATCAGAGGAGCGAGGAGTTGTGTATAAATACATTAGAGTGAAGGTGTTTACCAGTGGATCTCATTAGATGTTATCATCGGCTTCTAGTATGCTGCGGTGACCTTCTTCGGATAGCGGAAGGCTGTGCTCGAGATGATGATGATGATTGGTGGCTCGAGGGTGCCAAATCATCCCGATAGCGAAAGTAGATGTCCATGTCAGCAGCGTCAAATTCCGAGGGGGGCGGAGGTGAGGATGAATGGGTGTTAGCATTGCCGCCGCTCCCTTCACTAGGCACAGTTGACTCGGGTTTTAGGGGCTGCTTGGTACCACCCAACCGATAAGTACGCTTCCGCCTTGCCTTTACTGGCTGCCTTTCCGAGGAAAAAGAGTTCGTCATTTGACGAGGGGGCACGCTACGAACGGTAAAGTGGGCCGGGGAACGGGTATACGGCGAGAGTGTGTGGTTAGAATGGCTCAGAGTGGATAAATGTCGGATAGAGTTGCTCATTAGTGAAGGTCGGACCACTATATTGGGATTGCTACTCGTAGGAGAGGTTGATAATGCAGCTGAAGGGAATTCGTTTGGGGGTGAAGTACCGGGGGAGAACGTGGGTGGTAGCTGAGACGCCATTGATGTAGCAGACGACATGGAAAGACGACGGTTTGTAAACGGTGGCGCTGCGGGTCGTAATGCCTCTGACATAGCAGAAGAAAAAGATGGTTGAGATACATGGTGAGAGCTGCCGATGCCATCATCCGTATTTGGCCGCAACCTGGGAGTGTCGGAATTATCGAGGGATGGCGGCGCTGAGTAGGGAGCCTCGGAAAGATATGGATTGTAGGGAGGTCGAGGGAAGGCACTAGAGAAAGTGTTGGCATGTCTTGAACCCAGCGAAGTCCTTGGAGATAACAGGGATGGGGACATGAGTGGAGATGTACCGGGCAGTTGAACTCTAGCCTGTGCGTGAACTATGCGTGGCCTTGTGATCGTACCACCACCAACGGCAGGTATAGTCTCATATTCTGTCACACTCTGTTGATCATCATCCACACTTGGCGGAGGACTTGCCTCAGGGATGGTGTCATCCCAATCAACCATAGCAAAGGAGGTCACTTCATCCTCGTCATAGTCATCTGCTGGTTCCTCTGTAAGGTCTGCGAGACCTTTATTGGGCGCGAAGAGGCTACTAAAGTGCTTAAATCCACTCTTAATAGGCAGGCCTTCCGGTCGTAAACCATAAGTCGGATCGTAATTTTCAATCTCTGGGATGGAGGATACTTGATCTGCTTGGGTGGATGATGGTGCCTGTTTCCGTGCCCAAGATTCAGCCAAAGAAGCGATAACCTCGGGTTTCGGTGATCGGCCGCCACCTTTTACAGATAACCCGGACAGCGAGCGTGGATACCTATGTTCTAGGGTAGCTGCGAGGGATTCAGGGCGCCGCACATGTTGAACGGAACCAAGTGGATGAGAAAGGTCGGGTAGAGAGATGGCATCAATGGCTGGTCGCTTCATTGACAAAGGCGTGTGTTTGTTCAAGTACGGTGCTTCTACCTTGGCCTTCACCCATTGCTGGCTGAGCCTGTGAATTATCCCCGGAAGGTCCTCGCGGAACATTTGCCGGAGCTGCCCTTCAATCTCCCGTTGAATGAAATTTTGTATTACAGCAATCGAATCGAAAGTACTGTTGATGTCGACATTCTGAAGCGGATCTGTCTTGAATACGAGCGTGATACCTTTCTGCCTTGATATAACCAAGACGACGTAAGAGTTGAGCCGAAAATGCGACAGGCGCAGAAGCATCGGGACAACTAGGGGCTCCTTCGCAGCAAGCATTCCTTGTGATCCAGTCATGAGATGAATATCCGGTAGCTTGTGGTTGAGCGGATTAGCCTAGCGTAAGGATAAGGCTGTGGGAAAGGACCAAGGTTAGCGGTAGGAATACCTGAACTTTGGTTTTTAGCACCAGATGGGCGTCCCCCGCGTACGTTAGACGAAAAATACCACGAAAATGGTCTACAGCAAGGTCTCCGATATCGCGAATCTCCAGTTCGGGTGGCTATACGTACGGAGTACCGGATCAATGGATGAACAGAAGAGTGTGCCTAGGCATTTAGATACCTGAGTGCCCATGTTGAGTTCGACGACTTCAATCTTATCAGCAATCACTGGGGGCTTTTTCCCTTTGTTGAGGGCGTTGTTGAGCATCTGGATAGCATCATGATGGAACTGGTCCGAGAAACGAGGCCAGTTGAATGCAAAGGACATGAGCGAGCCGGAAAAGACTATCGCTTACATAATTTTAACCCTAAAGAGGGCCATACAATAAGGTTAGGGTTTTCTAACTTGCTACCATGAACGGCATTCGCAGGTTGCTGGACGCTGCGACAGGTTCGCCCTCAACGTCGACAGGCCTTCTGGATAGTTTGAAATCACCAACCCAGGCTGGTCCTGTCTCAGCAAACCCTGCGCCCTCGTGGCCCCCACCCTTGCCCCCCACACCGCTGCTTAGAGATGGCGCAACCACTCCACCCATCTCTCCAGCCATCAGAAGGAAGCCAATGCCTCCTCTTCCACAGCGGAACCATTCGAAGAATAGTTCGAGTAATATCATACCTTCCACGCATGCACGTGTTCAGAGCTCGGCATCAACATCGTCGTCGTCTCCTCCTAAAGCAGGCAGTAGTAGCTGGACAGGATCCCCAACGTCATCACCCTATATGGGCCCGAGTCGCATAATAGCGAGAAAGTCGGTTCCAAAGGTTGATGGTGACCAGGAAGGGAAGCGGTCGTCAATGCCTCTCAATCCTCGGGATGAGCTGCTCGTCAGTCTTCTTGCCAGTGAGGCTGTGGTCGACAGCCGGGAATTTGACATCCTTAGCTCGGAAGAGGTTGAAGAGTTGAAAAAGGCTCGTAAGCAGTAACTCGAATGGTTTTCGCACGTATATAAATAATCCTATCCTCGCAGGAACATCATGTTCTCCAATCTCGTCTTGGTGCTGCTACCAAGAAACTTGCTTTGGAGACAAAGATACGAGATGCGGCAAAATCTCTGGTCAAGGTGAATGCCGCTAACAAGAGGGCATCTAAACAATCTGAGGAACAACTGGATGCCGCAAACAAGAGGGTAGACGCTGCCCAAACAGAGCTCATGCGTATTTCACAAAGAGCAAACGATGTTCATAGGCGCCTAATGGAACATCGAGCAGGTGTTCTAAGTTTGTCTGTGCGCAGCATGGAAAAGAAGTTAGCTCCGAGGTTCAATGGTACTGATTCTGGGTACAACTCACCGGTTCAGACCCGCACACCGTCCTTGTCCCCATCACGATCAACAGTGTCAGCTAACTCGGGGCCAGCTCGGTTTGATGGCGCCCATTTGTTCGCTGGGCATATCGATGCAGTTGTTCCGAAGCGGTGGGTTTCGCCAGACACTACCGCCGCCGAGATCAACGCGCTGGAGGAGAAGCTAAAGGCTGCTACTGAAGCCCTCACGACCGCGGGCAAGAAGCAAGCTGAATTACAACGAGAGCTATCTCTCCTACGTTTGGAGAAGCAAGAAGTCGAGACTTCGATGGTTCTGGAACTACAGAGTGCCGAAGAAACCATATCTGCGCTAGAGCAAGAGTTACCGCGGCTGGAAACATTGGAGCAGCAGCACTTGGAGGAGAAAAGTCAATGGGGGCAAGAACGGGTCCAGCTGCAGGAGAGAGGCCGACTTGCAGAAGAACTGCAAGCGCGCCTCAGAGATATGGAAGCGAGGGATGGCGAGGCCGCGGCTGCCGAGAGGGCTCTTACTGAAGAGAAGGAAAGGAGCAAAAGAGAATTGCAGGAGAAAGACGATGAGGTCAGGAGATTGAGGGACGCGTGGGAGCAAGAGAGAGATGATTGGGAATTGGAGCGGGCAACGATGCAGGATGAGAAGCTAGAAGATCTGGCTCGACTGCAAGATGAATTGGAGCAGCAGAAGGAGGAGGACTTGTCCATCCTCAGAAGAGCGGGGGAGGAGTTGGAAGAAGGACTTGGTGCCATGGAAAGCCTACTTGAAGCCCTTGGCATATATTCTAGAGATCCCAGTCTACCGGGCATGGTGCAGGCCATTGATTCTCACTTCGACAAGGTTCAGAAGAGACTCGAATTTTATGAAAAGGCCGAAGAAGAATGGTCTTCGTTACGTCGAACATTGGAGGATGATATACGGAGTGGTTTGGACAAGCGCGAAGCTCTGCAGATGGAACTTGAAGAGGCCAGAAAGGGAAGAGATGCTGCGACGCTGCAGCTTAATAGACATCTCGCCGAGCCGCCCATGCCAGCGGCTCCTCCCCCGCCAATCGAGATCAACGTTCCTCTTAACACAAACGTTGCCAAGGCCACATCTATCCTACTGCCTGTTTGGGCCCTGCTCCCTTCGCCAGAGGTGCGGGCAGCCAAGTTTGGCACGAGTCCGCAAAGACATAAGTACACCAATTCTTCCTCATGGACGGGGACATCATCTCCACCACCTAAATCTATTGCCGACCTCGATGTCAGGTCTCTCAAAGCTTTATATGATTCATCACGTGCAGGATCGCCTTCGGGTGGCGCGGGCGGGACGTTTTCTTTTGAAGCGTTCGCCGCAAGAGTGCAGGCGTTAATTGCGGACGACCGGGCATTGATTGAGAGGCTGATTCGGTTTGCGCAGGCTCATGATTTGTTGAGGAAGAATGCAGAGAGAGCGCAGAAGCTTGCGCAGGATGGGACGAGCTCACTCGAGACGTATCAGAAGCAAGTGAGGACGTTGGAGGAGAGGAATATGGGATCGGCATCCCGTGTGATGGAATTGTGAGTGTTCGCGCTTTCGTCGAGAATTATCTGATCTGGCGTCCGTATGTGCAAAGGCAAGAGGATGTGCAGTTCCTTCAGGATACTGTTGACCAACTCTCGGCGGAAAAGCAAGCGTTGGAAGTTCATCTCATGGGCCAAGAAGATACACTGCAGCAACTGACAGAGGAGAATCAGCTGTTAGCAGAGCAAGCGGCGAATGGACCTGAGCAAGTGCGCATGCAATTGGAAGCACAGTTAGCCGACTGTCGTAATAAGCTGCAGGCCGCGCAGACAGAGCTCAATGCGATGGTGAATTTGGAGCAGACACAGAGAATTGCGTTGATGGACGAACTAAACTCTGTGCAGACAGAGAACGACCGGTTACGAGACCAATTAAGGGCTATTAAACGGTAGAATACATGATTTTTTATTTAATCCATGTCTTAAGTTGGTACGGGCCAAGAAAAAAGAAATTTCCGATAAGTAAACCCCTGGCGGGACTCGAACCCGCAACCTCCAGATTAGAAGTCTGACGTCATAACCATTAGACAACAGGGGCTGTGACAGGATAGGGAAGGAGCGACAATTGAGCTGTGGGAAGAAAAGCAGTAGCGGCATGAATTTTTGATGCAAAGGACGACGATTGCGATCCCAAATGGCGCTGCCCCAGGACAGCCTGCCAGTCTTGTCCACCTCCCCCCTCGCCCTCTCCTCTCAAGACAATTCTGACCCTAGACTACTCCATTCATCAACCCTCTCTCGTTCTTTCGACCCAAATGACCGCCAAGTTCGGGAAAGGCAGAGAACGATGGATGTCGACATGGCCCTGCAGCTCTCCAGAGCCCGGCGGGAGACGCTCCAGCACTCCCCCGACCTTTCTACTTTTGACCATGCTCAGGTTCAAGGTCGGTCGTCTCCTGAGCTAAGCTACGCACCACTTCCGGCCCTGTCCTTGTCTGAGCAGAGAGAGCTGGACCTGGCGAGAGGACTTGGACATGACGTTGTAGCTCCAGACGTCAGTATGGATATTGCAGATGATGAAACTATCCATGTGCCGAAGTCTGCTTCACTTCCCATCGATATAGATGAACCAACACAACCTGCATATGCAGATAGCACGCTGTTCCCCCTGCTGGAAGAGCATGCCACGCCTCCGCAGGCTCAGGTCCATCACCAGCAAGAGGCATCGCCCCACTATGACCTCCCAACATACCATGCAAATGTGTTTCGCTGTCCCTTTGACTTTACCAGGATGGAAGAGTTCGCGGCAGTAGAGAAAGCCAAACTTGGCATTTCTTCACCTGTAGGTCTTCAGGCCCCTCAATTTTCTTTCCCCATCGCGGCTACCAACTCGGCGGAAGGCCCATTCAAAGTGCACCACTTGCCAACCCTCGCCGAACCAAGTAATGATATATCTCCAACGCCCATAATGGGCTCTACCCCTTCCACCTCTACTCCGACACCGCTCCCTTGGGCTACTAGCGCAGACGATACTGGGAGACTGCTGCGACATCGGAAATTGAGTCAGAGCAATCCCCAACCGCGAATTCATCGCAAGGGTGTCGGCGGCAAGCTTGCCTTATTCGAGAACAGCGGCAGTGGTGGCAGCGGAGGCGACTCCTTCCAGTCCCTGTCTGCGCGACTAGGTGCAGTCCTTGGAACCCCCAGCAGCACAGGAGGTCCGGACCATTTCGTGCCCTCAGGCGGTCGCCAGGCGGGTATTCTCAACACGGGTCACGACCGGCCGTTTCGCTTCTCGTTCTACTCTAATTCTTTGTCTGCTACCATCCATGCGCGCAGCCTAAGTGAGCTACCCGCTGAGGGGCAGTCATTCAAGAACCTCTTTTCAGGCGACCATCCGCCTTCTTCGGACAATAGACCCAACAATGGGCGGGATCCAGACGACCACCGAAAGAGATACCCTAGCGATTCCAAGAGTGGAATTCCCAACTACGACCCTCAAAACAACGGTAATAGAGACACCGATGTCAACACATGGTGGCTGGACGTGTTGAATCCTACAGAGGAAGAAATGAAAATGCTCAGTGAAGTCTTCTTTATCCACCCCCTGACAACAGAGGATATCCTCATGGAGGAGACTCGCGAGAAGATTGAACTGTTCAGGAACTATTTTTTCGTCTGCTTCCGTAGCTTCGAGCAGGACCAGTACAGCCCTACTTATCTCCAGCCACTGAACATGTACATGATCGTCTTTCGCGAGGGTATACTTTCTGTACGTATGCTTTACCCCTCTTGTCCTTCTCCCTTCCACCTATTGGTCTTCCTTAGTTCCACTTCCAACCCACCCCACATCCGCAAAACGTCCGCCGCAGAATCAAGCAATTTAAGGATTACATTTCTGTCACATCCGACTGGATCTCTTACGCCCTCATTGACGACATCACCGACGCCTTTGGACCGCTCATCCAAGGCATCGAGTACGAAGTCGATAGCATAGACGAGCTCGTTCTTATCCTCAAGGAAGCTGAGCAGAGTGACATGTTACGCCGCATTGGCACATGCAGGAAAAAGGTCATGGGCTTGCTTAGGCTCATGGGTAACAAGGCCGACGTCGTCAAGGGTCTCGCGAAAAGGTGCAACGAAAATTGGAGAGTGGCGCCTACTTCAGATATCGTACGTCTCCTGTCCCCTCCCCCTACATATTCCCCTAGTTTTGACATGGAAAATTAAAAGGGCCTTTATTTATCAGACATCCAAGACCACCTGATTACCATGACCCAAAATTTGAATCACTATGAGAAGATCTTATCTCGTTCACATTCCAACTATCTGGCTCAGATTTCCATAGAGATGACGGATGCTAACAACCAGATTAATGACGTGTTGTCGAAGCTGACGGCACTGGGCACAGTACTCATCCCCATGAATTTGGTGACAGGGTTGTGGGGAATGAATGTTCACGTTCCCGGCCAGAATGTGCCGGTGAGTTGTTAAATGAGGGTAGTGGAACATCTGACAAACAAACCATGTGTACCCAGGGATTTGGCTGGTTTACGGCCATCATTGCCTGCCTCGCAGCCTTTGCCATTGTCGGCGGTTATAGTACGTACAGGTTTATGGTTCGCAAGTAACAGTTCATCCGCATGGGCAACCTCATAAGTCACATTTCGTTCAACTATATCGATCATACGACTAGTTATCATGATCATTCGTGGTGTATTACTATTAGCACAATGCAACGGGATTGATAAAAACAGAGTGAAGAGCAATAATTATGCTGAAACTCACAAGGAAAACCAGGCAAAAGAAAAAGGATATGGCCATGTAAACAACATAGATGCGGGCATACAGACATTTCCTATGGTGCAGCGGTCGTTCGCGGAGAAGCACTTGCACCATTACGCGCAGAGTAGGTAGCCGGTGGAGAGGAGCGCGCTTCAATGGGCTCGTTAGTGGGCGAAACAATTAAAGCGAGAGACGGGGATAGCGTCTGTGCCGCCCGCACTGGGGGTGCAGATGGTTGGGGAGTGGAAGCAATTTGTGGTGGACTCACAACCGGGGCCCCTTGCACAGCCCGGCGTTTCGATGATGGTTCCGGCCCAGCAGAGGGTGTCCGGGATTGGTCACTCCCAGTCTCCGTATGCTTTCGCTTCCGAGGAGGCGGAGGAAGAGGTGGTGGGCAGGGAGCTTCAGGTATTTGAATCTGGCGCCGTTGTGTAGAGGGTGGGCGTGATGGTGTTGTCATAGTTGCCCATCGTGACCATGGGGGTAGAGGGGGCGCCTGCTGCTGGTTTGAGGCCGTCGAAGAGCTACTCATAGAGCTTGTTGAAGGTGTTACATGCACCGGCAGAACAACGTGCGGATGTGCTACTGGCCCTGGCAGCGGTGCCACGTAAGGTTGGTGGGTTTGTTGCGGACGACTGCCATTTACTGAATGAGTGTCTGGTTGCCCTGGCTGGAATCTAACAATTTCAAGGGGAATTGGAGGGTGATACGGCTGCAGAAGCCTCTTATAAATGATCTCTTTGCTGAACGTGTCCAACATAGCTTTGGTGTTGACAAAGTAGTCGGAACCTGGAAGATCAGGAGCTGTCCTATGTTGAGATCTTTGCAGTGCAGTAGATAACTGAACATACCCCTGATTTGTACTCTCACTTCACAATGTGGGTAATTCTTGCTCTTCCTCACGCAGCAGAGGGGACAGGTAAATCGCCGGGGTGTGGGGGAGTCGGGCGGGAAATGAACACAAAGGCAATGGTATTTCTTTCCGCATGACTCGCAATCGACAGTCGGAGCGTTGGCGAGCCCTTCAATTTGTGCCCGGCAAACACATCTGGTGCCATCCTTCCAATCTGGGTCAACATCGGGGCCAAAGGTGAAACGGGGTCGCCGCCGCTTCTTGGACCTTACTGGGACGGGTCGACCAGCGAGGATTCGATGTAGCCCGGCTAAATCTAAACCAAACGACAGTTCAGGATGGGGCGAGACGGCAAATTGAATCTTGTATAGTTTTCTCATGTAGTGGCGAACTTGATGGATGTATTCAGGCTTCTGGTTCGTTGGTTGAGACGCGAAGTGCAGGAACTGCCCGATGACGTTGCAAAGCCTGTCAAGGCGATGGACCATGATCTCTATTTGCTTCCAGTCTGGAGAGTAATTCTTGGTTATCTCTGGCGCTTGTTGGAGCAATGACGGGAGATAGCAGAAGTGCCAATTTCGCTCTTTGTGAATTGCACCATTCCAATGATGATGATCACAAAACGGGCAAGAGCCACCATTCTTTGCACATTCGCCGTGGAATCGAGCGTAACAATGATCACATTGCACTGCATCTGAGACTACACCTTGAGGTGGCGGGCGAACGGCAGCGTTACATATACACGTGAAATATTCATCGTTGGGGGGAAAATCATCTTCGAAACGCGTGCTCTCGATAATGTCGTCCAAAATCTTCTGTCCTTCAGCTCGGTGATGATGAGGTGTATACCATGGTACCTGTCTAAGCCATTGATAATGCTCGTGCACTTGCTTCTCGAATGCGTCGAAGGTCGGAAGGGTAAAAATTTCAAGGTGTTCTTTGGCGTAAGTCACCCATTGGCTGAAAGTATCGAAAGGATCATCAGGTTCCTTGTCGTAACGGTATCGATGCTTCAGCACCGTGTCACATTTCTGCTCTAGATCAATAGCTATCTCAGCGGCACGCTTAAGATCCGCAACGGCCTCTATGTCAAAATCCTTTTCGGCACGATTGACAAGCCTCACGATGTCTTGCGGTCGGCCCTTTGCCTGATCAGATTCAGGATGGAGCCAGGCGAGTGCCTGTTTTTCATAATCTTTGGCCTTGGCCCTAGCGGCTGAGAGACGGTCAAGGATGTGTGGATCAAAGGGAATGGTCTGGTCAGAATTGGCCAGGTCGTCTAGCTCGGCGATCGTCTTCACACCTTTTGCTAGGATGCTCTTCGCTTGCTCTTCCCAGGCTGCCCCGATGCTTTGCCTTGTTTCAAGTATTTGCATATGCCTGTTGTCGGGGGGTAAATTGCAAGTGCGAGCGCGGGACATGAGCTGGCGAATCTCGTCCAAGGTCAATGTGGCTTCCGGTTCTTCAAGTTTATCCTCCAATTCGCGGACCAACTCAACCCGGTCAACGATCTTCTCAACTTCCGCCAACTCTTCGAGGTGTACATTGACTGAGGAACCCTCCAAGAGAGTTTTACGGCATTCTTGAATAAACTCGTCACCCTCTTGATTTGTGCTCTCCGAGTTCAGCAATATGCTGACCTGCTTCCGGATATATTGGACCTTTTCCCACAATTGCTTAAGAGCATTTATTTCGGGGCAGTCGAAACCTAATTCATCAACTTGACTCAAAACGTGGCTAAGGTCGTCAAGATCGCGATCTGGCCTATCCGTCGAATCTTCGTTCGGGTGTGCCGTTGTTTCGTTTTGAACGGGCCTGCGGGAACGGCGAGGGCGCTTACGACTCGGTTTGCGCGTTAGGAAGCCGTTAGCGGATTCGACCCACTCATTCCCTCTGTTTACGCACTTCCGCAATAACGACATCTCGGGAAGCTCGATATTACTGCGTTCGCCTTCAGCAAGGAGGGCACGCAAACTACGTAGCTGTGGCCGGCCCGTTTCCGCGAGCAGCTTGTTAAGTTTGGCGCGCCACGTCGAAGGTATTGCGGCACGTTCAGAGACTTTGGCCTGAGTATCTAGTAACTCTTCATCGGGAAATCGTTTGCGCATTGTAATGCAATGTATTGGCCGATCTGTGTCGCAAAGAAGGTGCGTATGATCCACGCACACAACCCTTGTCGTGCACGGACAGGTAATCTGCGATAAATAGCAAAAGACCTTGCAGACAGAGCATTGGTATTGGTCTTCTGGTCGATCCTCTGCCTCCAGTGTTTCAGCATAATTACGCGAGCGTGCCGTTCGGCGATCGCCCATTTCACGCTCTATCATCTCTTTGAGACTATCAATCAACCTAGATTACCAATTACATGCCTTCCAATGCCACAAAAAATAGATTCACGCACCACAAGGCTGTCTTGATTGACTGTGTCTGTTGAGTGATAGTTATCAATAACTCATCATGCGAAAACACTGGTAGTTTCCTGTGCTCCCGGTATCTTCGGACACATTCTCTGCCATATGGCAGCCAATCAGGTAGAGCGAAATTCACGGCCTCGTTAAAATTCAGCTTGAAAAAAAAAATTGGTGAAATGGTCTGTCGGAAAGTATGACACTATGCTCACCCCATGATTAAACCCGGCGTGGTACGCTTTAGGGAAGGTGACGACGAATTCACCTGCCCGTTGATTGCAAGCATAGACACGCACGCCGGCTTCTGAGACTCGTTGTGGATTCATCAAGGTGACAAGCTGGAATAGCAGATCTGGCTGAGCCTCGAAGAGTTCTGGAGCCTCATATTTGATCGCGGCTTCGAATTTTTCTGCGTCGTCCCCAGGAATACCGTACCATGTCTTCGTCTCGCCCCAATGCACTGTAGTGAAGGTTAATCATTGCACCACAGGAATCAAATGGAAGATCTGCGTACTAAAATTGATGCTGTAGGTATAATGGTCCTGCATCATAGAAAGTAATGTTGGAAAGCGGTCTTCAACAGGTACACTCATACTGACCTCATTGTGCCAACAAAATGTAGAGAATGCCATTCCGACATAGATCCAAGGAACTGTCATACCGGAGATATCTGATTTAATATAGCGGAGAAGCGACTCTGACAGAATAGGGATATTATTAAGGTTCCATGGATCTTTGGCATGCGGATTCAGGGGATGAGTTTCCACAGTCGGCATTGCGCTAGTAGATAGTACTTAGTTTTTTTTTCCCCTCCAATGTTTAACTTGCGTTGTAATCTTCTTACCTGCCATGTGTCGTCGAGTGGACGTCGGCGCCATATTCAATCTCGACCGTCTCGCTCTGTGACTGGACTAGGCGCCAGAATTCCTGCTCGACATCATATTCGGAGATGACCACGCCGCCTATCCGACTGTTGAGCGGGTGATCCTCAATCTTGTTTAGTGCAGTGTCAGGAGGCGGGTGGGACGTAAACCACATTCGTCGGAACTCCAGGTCCCTTGCTTGAAAGCTGGAGAGACTGTGTTCTTCCCCTTCGTCGAAACCGAAATCCCCGCCAGTTCCCGCCAGACATGTAAAGCAAAACCATTGATCCTTTGGGATAGTGTCTAGAGGCGGATCAAGGCAGAACATGTGGAATCCTGCAAGACGATTATAACCAACAGCCAAGAGAAAGGGCCAAGCATTCAATTACCGCAATCACAGCCGTCGCATAACAACATCTCTTCCCCACGATCTTGTTTGTGGCACACTTCGCAGCTTTGCTGGTGATAGATGTTAATATATTCAAAGCAAGATTATTACAGCTTTAAGATCCCACCTCTAATGTCCCTCTTGTCTCCGGTTTATCATGAAATACTGGCGCCGAAACAACGGGCGTTGACGCTGCCACGGGCAGATGCGTCCCAGCTCCTATCGCTGTTCAATGTCACTTGACACGCAAGCAGAATTAATAATGGAACCGCACATACATATTGATTGCTCTTGGGATAATGCTCTTGCGCTTCTACGTGACTTGATGGACTTCACACCATTAAGTTCCTTCGATTCGCTTCCATCTGGAGGCTCAGAAAGCGGACTGGATCTTGCAGTGAGAGGACTAGAAGGCGGACTTGCCACGTCTGCAGCAGTATTGGTAGCATTCGAGCGAATAGGGAGTGTACTTTTACTTGAAGGAGACAGGGCTGGTAAATTTCGAGCTCGTTCACAGAAGTGCTCGTAGGGCAGAACAACCCGACTGTAGGAATTTTTCAATTGAGTTGACAGCCCGGGAATGCCACGGTAACCTAGGATTCGCCCTAGATCAGACCATTTCTTGCATTTCGTGACCTGGACGAAAATCCAATCAATTCTTGTCCAAAGCTTACAAAGAATAAATGGAGGGATATACCGCATCGTAGCCACCCAACTTCTGAACTTCTTTTCTCAGAAGCCATAGATCGACCGGTTTATGATTGATTGTAGGAACTGCTACTCTTGGGTTGCCTTGTTGCTTATGAAAACGGTATAACTGCTCCAGAAAATTTACTTTCGCTCTAGACGAAGCCTCTATCGAGTTTAGTTGTTGCACACGAGTCTTGAATCGAAATGTCTGGATAGAAAAGTGACTAGTCAGCGGGAATGTTTCGGTCACCAAGATCTATTACAAGCCTCTGTGTCCGTTATGAACGGCATCTTCCATCCTTCGGGAGGGACAATCTTGCAGATACCATACTGCCTTGCATGATCCGATATCGACCTGATATAAGCCATCGGATCCTTGAATTCATCGTGGGTAGGATAAAATTCTGGGCAATCTTTAAGACCGAAGGGCCGCTGTACAACGTGACTTATAGTGTCACTTCTGGGACTCGTCGTTTTGACGGACAGAAGGTCTAACGCGGGTGATACGGGTATGGGCTGCGAATGACGATACACAGTGGTCGTATCATTAGGCGTGTCAGAATCGTCTGGCCCCACTGAATCAGACCTAGAGTGGTTATTAAGCGCTACCAAAGCTTCCGTTTTCGATTTGCGAGGCGCTCGCCTCACTTCCGTTGGTGCCACCTGGTCGGGCATGACCGACGAAGCGCTCTCTGCTAAATCTGTTCGTATAGGTACAGTACCCTCCACTTTGATATGTAGGGAGGATGTGAAGGTAGAAGGCGGATTATTTGAAGAGTTTGGAGGTACAGGGCCCAAGCCAGCCTGAGAAAGGCTTTCAGTTGAGAATCGGGGTGATTTCCCTCTGCGAGAGGGGCTTCCCCGAGAAATACTGGTAGTAGGGCTACCGCGCATTGCTTCCGCGGCGCTTTCTTGTTTTTCTTTGTAGCTGCGCTTCTTTCTGCAGCGTTTCGCAGTATAAGAATGCTAAGAGAATGAGTGTCGGAGTTCCAAATGAGCAGTGAATTGGTTCAGCGTGGGTAAAGTCTGGTCCAATTAAGATCATTAGAGCCACTTTCCCGTAAATCTCAGATTTTATCTCCCTGAGCTTTCTTACGGCATTCCGACGCGCTGCCACCCGCACCCCTTGCGGATAGGGAAAGGATAGCCAGTCAGCTTTCTAGCCATTGTTTCGCATTAACAACATCTCATTTGGCTACCAACATAATATCACTCCGGGCAGTGGAGAGGCTCTGCCGACGATGGCCAACTACAAACATGCCACGCCGCGAACCCATCGTTACATTTGTTTGTCTTGTTACTCGGCGCTCAACTAGATTAGTCAACGGCAAGCAGGCACGCTTGCACTGGCGATCTCAATGTCTTGGCAGAAAATACCTGGCATGATAGCGGACCCTTCCAAGTAACGATATCACTTGCTCGTGTGAGTGGCGCAACATCAGCCGTTAGTAAGCGGCGAATCCTGCATACATAATGGCTAATGCAGCGCCGGCCAATGTAATTTTGCATCGCACCGCAGAGCGAGCATTTGTTGGGTAAATTTCACAGATCCTCAGACTAATCCAATTCACCCTGAGAAGCCTATTACGGCGCAACTTCTGACCTTGGATATGGCACAGAAAAGATCGGTAGCAATTTAAATTATCTAACTACGTACGGAAACATGTTTTGTCCGGGCGATGTCACCGCATTGTCAAGTACATCCGACCTGCCCTTGCAATTACTATGACTGTGAATGTGATGCTTGCACTATTAAATACGTCATAACTTCGTCTGGATCCCAAAAGAAATGCTGTCAGCGCCACCACAGCTAATAACCAACGTGTGGAAATTCGAGTCTCTATACTGCCAGACGACAGTCAGCACAGTTTACGAAATTTGCCGCCGGGAACGTTGGCTATCACGTAACGTACCTGTGTTTAACGAAGAGCGGGCCTGGCGTCCATGACGCAAAGTCAACGAGAATGAGGAATGGTGCTACGACCAAGAAATTATGATCACCGTCGAAAGGCGTTGTATAGCCTGCCGTAGCGAGAGTTCTAACCCACACGACGAGCACTGGTGCGACGAGGGGCAGCAGCCAAGTCATAAACAAAAGCAAATGCCAGTTGTGCCTATCGTTGTTGGCCTGTTTCGATGGAAACCGCTGCTCAGACTCTGCATGATCATGATTACCGTGTGAACGTGATCCGTGGGTATCCGTAGGGCCATAAACAGGTATCGTGATTGAAGAAGCCACTGTTTCATAGGAAATGGAGGCGGGGCACCGAGGCCGCCTCACCAAAGACGAAGCGCAGGTACGCAGGTGCACCATCCACGCACCAAGGAATGCGACCTGCCATGGAATCAACAGGAATATTGATACAAACAGCACACCCATTGATATGATCGTAGTTCTTCGTAGGCCAGTTGCCTCCCGGGATCTTTGAACATAGTTCACCATGAGCAAACTCTTGATTGGCTATGGAACCTACCTGCGGAAGAGCCTGCCGACTTTATTAATCATCCAGGCTAAACCTAACAGTAACCACCAACTTATACAAACCAGTCCACTGGAGACGATGAGCAAAAGTGGTGCAATCATCAGGAATAACTTATTGCCACTATTCCCAAGGTAGTACCTCGCGGGAAGTGGCAGGGCAGACAGCCCTATAGCGCAAATCAATAGTGCTGGGAGATCATGTCGAATGTATGTTGATAGGGACTCTTCGACGGTCGGCATGACTGCAAATGGTAAATTCCAGGAATATACGGTGGATTATAATTACCTTTTGTCTCATCTTCGACTCTCCAGGCATTGAACATCAATAACGCAGTGACCCCAGTTGCCCAGATTCCAATCGTGGTCGGATATCTGCAAACCCAACGACCAATTGTTGCTGACCAATCTATCATGATTTCAAGTGTCAGAAGCCCACAGCTGCCTGGCACAACCGAGTAGACTGTGAAGTTAAGGCCAGGGCGGTCGACCAGGGATTGCTCAATGAAGGGCGCAGGCGCGTGAGTATGAAGAAGAATGCGGCGTTCCGGAGGATGGTGGAGAGGATAATAGTGCGTCTCTACTGTATGAGGTGTATGCATAATCAACGGCGAAAGCAGAGTACCTGTTCCTCTTTCTAATCAGAATCTAACCTGACAACAACAATAAGAAGGCCCACCAGGACAAGGGGCAATCAGGCGTCCGGAAGCTAGTCGATAAACGAGAAGGGCATGCTGCCTGGCCCTGGGTATCATAACCGTCGTGCTTAATGCGTAACTATTTAGTACTACTTTCGAACGGCCACCTAATACCAGGGCTACCAAACACAGAGCTAGATCAGGCAAGGCAACGACGTGAAAACAGCATCACAATCCTTACATGTCGTGGTCAAGTCGGAATCCGAGATATATTCGTGGCTGAATCCACCGGCGACCCAACCACGGCCATCACCATTCTCGACGCGGATTCCCAGCCAATTGTCATCTCCAGGAGTGCCGTCGAGTTCTGCCTCATAGAGAACTACACCTTCAGATTCATCTGCACCTTCATCCGGAACAGGGAATGTCTGTCCAGGACTGGGGTTCGGAACCAGCCTGAGAGTAGTTGGCCGAAGTGCACGACACCCAAGGTCATCTTGTCCGAAAGAAGAGCATGTGTAGACGAAGACACTCAATGGATATGGATTATGAGGTGATACTGGTCCGATGGAACCCTGGGAGGCAAGTAAAACAAATCTTGAGTGATTATCTCTTATCGCGTTTGAAGGAATCGGCATTAGATACATCATGGTACCAATCGGTCCCTGTAGTCGCAATTGTTGTCCAGCAGAGATGATTTCATACGTTTGATTATGAAAGGTCGTGAGCTGGCCCTCCTTTCCTAAAGCTGGAGGAAGTGTATGCCCATCGCGCAACCATTTGTCAAGCACGAGACCTCGGCTATTGGGAGTATTAGCTTTTCCAAGTTCCAAGGCAGCTCTAGCAATGCGCCAGCGAACTTGGTGGCACCAGACCATTTCCTGGTGTCCGACACCTGTCCACGCACCCTCAAGCGCGGAGGTGAAAACTGTTTTGCGATAGACGTCTCCCACACTAGAAGGTAGTATACAAGATTCAGATGGGATCATCATATCCGCCGCGCCGCCACAGAGCGATACGATAGGAGTCGGCTCAGATAATAGGCCCTGCATATTAGTTCTGTATATTTCGTCTATCCGGGCATCAAACCGCGCGGGGGGAAGAGTATGGGGTGCAGATAGTGTGATGATGGCGGAGATGCGGTCAAAGGGTAGCAATGAAGTTGCAACAATACCGCCCATTGAATGGCCCACGATGATAATAGACGTGCCGTTAGGGTATAATGATAAAATATACTTAGTAGCACTGGAAATATAGGCAATCTGAGACTTGAGGGTTGTTCCGTGGAACGCAGAGAGGTCTTCGTTGAATTCGACTGTGATTGGTCATTTTAACGAAGACGTATGAGCGTGATATTCGAGCGCAAGGGATCCGAAAACGCGCAGGTTGGCCATAAGTTCGCGAACGATGGAAATGAGACAGTACAAACTATGACAACAGCGAAAAAATCCGCACCTGTGAAGAAGTCGAGCGGCTTTAAGGACTGCGACGCAAACTCCGTTGCGATAACTCGAGGGGAGGAATAGTACTGTCGTGTAGCGGATGACGCAATAGAACGTATTTGACGACATGAGCCAGCGTTTCCTGGGATGAAGAGGACTGGCGCGCTGTCTCCTGTAATCTACGGTCGTCGTCGGCGGTCTGCAGGAGTAAGGCTACTGATGACACTTGCCTCGTTGGCGTCCCACCCAACTTCTCTGTACAACCATAGCGAATATCTGCTTCCCAGCGGTGTATGAGTGCTGTTAAGTTGAGACTGTAGGACGTATGATGGGGACATCCATGACATGCGACATCCCTGTGGTGATAGGCTTCGCGAGACGTCGGAAAAGGTTGAATAGAACACAAGCAACACGAATATGGTAAGTAGGCTGAGCCCGACGGGCCAGGCAGACTTGAGCATAGTGCTCACAAACCAGGGGTGGACGACTCACTCCGCGGCTTGATGGGCGGCCAACGTTTCCCACTTCCTGTCATTCTCAAAAGCACGTAACGGCAAGCATCATGGGAAAATCCATGCTAAAGACTCTCCAAGAAAGGTCAAGAGCCTCTATTCCCGAACTGAGGATTGAAATGAATTTACGGCTATTTATAATAAGTCGAACTGTACGGAGATGAGAGTACGTGCAACAAAGTAATATGACGGATGGGTAATGCAGATAGTGGTAAGCAGACAATAGTAAGCGTACGGGAAGAGGAGATGGTAATAGACCCAGGTAAAAACCCGCAAATCATTTACTCTTCAGCAGCATCACCACCCTCATCCTTGGCATCTGAGGGTTTCTCGGCTGAGCCACAATCAGTGTGTTCTCTATAATCCTTGAACAACTCACCTGAATCCTGCATGTCTGATGTCCATAGAGTCAAGTTATCCCTCAGAAGCTGCATAATCAACGTCGAGTCCTTGTAGCTTTCTTCTGAGAGTGTATCGAGTTCAGCAATAGCATCATCGAATGCTTGTTTGGCAAGATGGCACGCCCGTTCAGGGCTGTTAAGTATTTCATAGTAGAATACTGAAAAGTTAAGAGCAAGACCCAGTCGGATGGGGTGTGTAGGGGGGAGCTCCGTGACAGCAACGTCAGAAGCAGCCTTGTAAGCCTCAAGTGACTTGTCTGCGCTCTCCTTGCGCTTGTTACCGGTGGCAAATTCGGCAAGGTAACGGTGGTAGTCACCCATCCTGGAGGATAGTCAACAATAAGTTGAGTGCACAGGGAATGGACAACTTACATCTTGTGGTAGAATACTTTCGATTCGCCTGAGGCGGCAGAAGGAATCAAGTGCTTATCGAGAACAGCAAGGATGTCCTCGCAAATTTTCGCGAGCTCGCTCTCAATCTTTTCCCTGTATGACTTGATCATCTGCACCTGAGCCTCATTACCCTTTGACTCCTCTTTTTGCTCAATCGAAGAGACGATACGCCATGACGCACGACGGGCGCCAATGACATTCTTGTATGCTACCGAGAGAAGATTACGCTCCTCAACGGTAAGCTCCTGGTCAGAAGAAGCGACAAGCTTCATGTTCTCGACCATTTCTGCAACAGATGCTCAATGATCGGCAGGGATGGCAGCATTGGTAGATTACCTTCATATCGCTCAGCTTGTTCAGCGAGCTTGGCGAGGTAGACGCAGTCTTCGCGGGAGTAGTCAGACATCTGAATGTGCTATCAGACACTGTGGCACGCGCAAGACGCGTCGAGTACTCACTCTTAAAAATAAAGACTTGAGGCTGCAGAAGCGTTAGTTTAGACATGTTGTACATGGAGGACAACGTTGCAAAACCGACCTTGGGGGAAGTTGTGACGGGTGATAGAAGAGTGGTGTTGTTAAAGTGGGTGGAACTGATACTTAAGATGTGCCCTAAATTAAAGCGGCTTGGGCAGAGGGTTTAACGGCACGTGACCAGATAGTAGGGCATAGGGTTGACATATTTCCATTGGAACATTCGGCCATCATATGCGCCCGTCTAGCAACCTGTGCTTATTCCACAAACTCACCCTTTGTTCACTGAGAGTGGCGAAATAGCGCAATTAATCCAAATCCACCGTTTGCATGCCACAATACATTCCAAGCCCTCTATCCACGCAGCCGCATTTCAAAATCTTGTCGACGGCACTCTGCTGTCTAATTGTCCCGTATAGAAAAGATCCGATTTTCCCACTGAATTTAGCCTGATACTCGCTTCACTGATCAAGCTGTTACATATATCAAGTCAACTTCTATTTTTGAGAGTTGATGCGAACTAGTTCTGTTTTAGCACTCAACTCATTCCCGACTCATGAGCGTCATACCCGAACCGATTCGCGATCGCATGTAATTATAGGCCAGTGTCACATCTAAATATCACAGCAATTTGCGGAGGTGTAGAGCTAACACGAGAATTATATGAGGAAGGCCTTCATCTCAAAACGCTGGGGATCGCAGCTGTATATTAAGGTCTATGTGAAGGTAGAAAGTTATTCTGCTTGTTTTCCCTAATGCGATAATCAACACTACGCTCGGCGGGAGCCAGCCAGACTGACAAACCTTGACCAATTGCACGATTCCAAATGATGTTGAGATCATGCCAACCGTGAAGACCGCGCCAAATAGACCTATGTTCCTATAAATCCTGGAAGACCCCGCAAAGCTAGCCCACGTACCCAAGTAGAGTCTTGATCTCGGTAGACGGAGATAGACTGGTCGTGCATCAAGCTACAATGCGGTCAGTGCTTTATTCAGTAGTAACTGAACCGCTTCGTACTTGGTACAACTTTTGTTTCTCGATAACATGGTTAGGTTCTGGAAATATACCTTTAGTTCGACAAATCACTCCCTACGTGTAATGTACAAAGCTTACTTTCATAGAGGGGGCTGAGAAATATCATGGTTCGAATGCAATCGAGGCTAACGGACGGGAAATGGCGGAAGGCGGAGGGTTTGAGTATTTGGCCTTGTTTCCCTGCGCCCTCTCAACTCAATGTCAAGCGCAGACCGCGTGAGGATTCGGGTATGTCCTCCCAGACTGCCTTGCCCATCCAGCTGCTAATCATCATCTAGGGTCTGACTATACATAGGCCTATAATTTACGGCAACACAGCTCGAATTCTGGCTCCCGAAGAGAAGAAATTGGCTCCTCAAGATCACACACACACTTGGACCGTGGCACTGCGAGGTGCCGCCTCAGCGCTCGACTCTGACATAGTCGGTGGTGCTGACGACATCGGCTACTTTATAAAGCGAGTAACTTTCAAGCTACATGATACATATCCGAACCCCACTCGGAGTGCGTGTAAATTTCGGTTCCCCATGCCCACCTATATTGTGCATTTACAGCTATAGAAAAACATCCATTTGAAGTAACGGAAACGGGGTAATTGCCATTCCTTTCTAAACCAATCCTTATTCATTCTGCTCCACAGCTGGGGCGAGTTCGAAGTCCAAATACGTATTACATTTGTGCCCGAAGCTGGCGAGAAAAATTTGACCCTTTACCATCATATCAAATTGCATCCATGGACAGTTACGCCTTCCGTAGGAGAATCCGTTGGTGATTCGGCACCCAGTACATTTGAAGAGGCTGTCCATTCGTGGCAATACGACGAAATCGTCTTTCATGACCCTTATCAAAACTTCCTTAATATCTTGACACAACATCCACCTACTCCCTTGGCAAAAAGCAAAAGCAAGCCTGTACCATTTCATCTGTCTAACCCGGCATCTCTGGAAGCTTCCAGGGGCGGCGTACCAGAATTCACGGTTCTTATGGAAAAAGAAGAATATGACCGCCTCGAAGAAGCTAAAAAAGCTGTCATGGCTGAGCAGGCTAGGTGGAAGGACATTCTCCTCGAGAAGGAGAAGGAACTAGAACAACTCCAAAGACAGGCCTCCCAGTGAATTGTAAATGTATTTGTTATCGTTCTAGTGTGTTACCATGACATCCATCCTCCATGGGTGTTATACAACAAGTTATACCTTCGCCTTGACCTAATGCCAAGGAGCCCAGCCAGGGTACATTTTAGCCTACCGACAGCGTAAGCTGGAAAACTTACGAAGGAAAGTATTATAGTTACCAAGTTGACGAGATCCGTTGATTCTTGGATGAGTACCTGAACTAGACTGCTGGTCGAGAGTTCCTTCTCGGTTCGCTCTTTGTTCATTGTATAGACACCCTTGAGCTTCTTTTCAATAGGGCTAAGCGCATTTCGCGCGAGCATGCGCAAGTCCACAGAGGCTTTGACTTGGTTGCGTTTGGTTGGTTCTCGTTCCTACAACGCTGCCAGTGTAGCACAGCTACAAAAAGGTTGAAGCATACCCACCAGATTTCGCTTTTCATTCTCCCATTCAACGAGTGGATCATGTATGAAAGCATCGAGGACATTCATTAGAGAATCTTTGTTGTCGCGCAATAGTTGGAACGTCACTTCACAGGCAATGCGGAAAGCTCCTATTATCCGGTCACCATAGTCCATAGACCGGTTTGTAGTCGCACCTTCTACGCCTGTCACTCCAAGGCCATCAACCATATTCTGCGTAAGGCGGAAAGGAACGCGTTCCGGTGTCTCCAATGTTTTTCCCTACCCGGCAAATTGAAGAACGCACACTAGAGCGGAGAAAAGTCATACCTTATCAAACAAACAATTAAAGTCAACATGGACGATATCCCCTGTGTTGACATCAAGCAGAATGTTCTCGCAATGCCGGTCTCCTAACCTAACCATTTGCTATAGGCGACAGAGAAAGTCATTGACATTATTCTCTTACCCTAAGATGAATCCAACCATCGACATTACGGCTGCAGTACGACTGTATGTCAACCGACTTGTCAGCCACGTGCTAGGCTCAGGGAATGTCTCTATGAACCATTCATGAAAAAGAGGTGGAAACCTGCAAATCGTGAGCACAGATTATATGGAGCACTCTGCCGACAAACATGGGAAGAATCTTCTTAGAGAATATTTCTGCGCCTTCTTTATCGGTGGCATCTTTAATTTTTCTGAAAATTTCATTCATTTCACTCGACTAGAACGTATATAAGTGCAAGCTGTCAGTAGTAGTATATCAACTCACCCAGCCTCTTATCCGCCTAGACTCGTAACATTTAAGGAATACCGGTCTCATAGGCGTCGTGTTTGGCACCCATTGGATAAAGCCGCATTCTTCGTTCAAGGTAACAACTCCATATGTCCTGACATCTGTAGTCCAAAGTGAGTGAGCGACCTCAATGACTACAACCTGCATACGCAATTGTCTTCGCCGTGATTCCGAGTTCGCTTTGAGCAGCTTATTTATAATGGCATTGAAGTCCATGATCCTGGCATCCTTCCTTAGATCATCCTTCGGTTTGCCTAGAAATGTGTAGATCTGGCCATTACTACCTCTGATTGTTATTTTCCGTGGTTTGGCCAAAGAACGCATTACTTCGATCTCGTCAAAAAATTCTGAAAGGTACAGTAAACTCGGTGAGGAGAATTGTGGTCAGTGAGATCGAACCTTCAAATGTTGGCGCGTCGGAAGGGAAGGCTTGATGTGTAGACTCCAACGCAGAGGTGGGCGGTAGATTTGCAATAAGAGACTCTTGCAGGGGGATTATCAAATCGGATTTGCCCAAAGCTGCTAGCCTTGGAAAATCTTTGTTCATTGACAATTGTTTCTTATCGTCGTTGATTTGGTGGTCGCACATAGCCAAAAGCTCGTTTGTCATGCCAACACTCTGGCTAATTAATTTCGACAGGTAAGTTCTGGCATTGCTTGGATTATTCTGCAAATATCAATTGGTGATGTCCAAAGGGGCTGTGGGCAACGTACTCGGAGTTGATCCAGAATAACTCTACCTCTCTCTGCACGGTTGTTTTTCGTGGACTTGATGACAGAAGTGAAAAGCCATAAAGCTTGTTTCGGGTATTCCTCGATGACTCTAGTTATGAGCTGGCTTAAATGCTTGTAAACCTCAGGATTTATGATCCCAACTCGAGAGACAATCTGAGGAAATGCAGTATACCACTTACGAATGGTCAGTGGGTATCGTGACGACTACGAATTACAAGGCACCTTGTACGCCGGAGTGTCTCTTGCAACCCTCGCGACTATCTCGTTTAGTTTTCTAAATACATCCGACCCGGCAATTTTTTTATCTTCTCCCAAGTCCAGCCAGATTGTAAGGATTCGTGGGACGGTCTGATAAACGTACTTCGATCCTACTCTGATGGCCTTCGCATAAGAGCGCACAGTGGAAATGTTCATCTTTAAACCCCTAGGAACTGATATTACTAAGATAGATAGAGGGAGGAGAAAGCAAATGTTACCGGCTCTGTTTGTCGTTGGGCGGAAGGGCTTTGAAGCATTCGTCGTGAAATTGGCCCAGGCGAAAGTGGCCACTCTCCCAGCTAATGATAGGATTTCAGATAGATGGAGTACGGAAGCAACGAGCCGTACGTTGCTAAGGTCTCCGCAGCCTCCGTGAAGATTTTGAATATATACGATAACTCAAATATTTCTGACTCGCACATCCAACGTGCTCTGAGCACTTGGGCCTGTGAAAGTCAGCAAGAATGATCAGAAAAAAGTACAAGAGCGGACCTTGGCTTTAGCAGCTTTCGATTCATCGTCTTCGAGTGTCAGATCTAATACATCCGTACTTTCTTGTATGAAACCAAGTGAACGCATTGAATTTTCTAATTCTCGGAGCGCTCGCTGGCTCTCGCCCCTCGCCTTGACAAGCTTGGCACTCTCTACAAAGGAGATATATGGGTCACTCTGCTGAGCCTGTAGCATGGCACTGTACGCTGTCTGCCATTGACCTGCCTTCCGGGCAATCTTGGCGCTGGCAATCCAGGAACGGCTGACTACTCGAGCAAGCAGCTGTCGGGGAATGGGGCTACTAGAGGCATTAGTGAATGAGCAATCATACATTGCAGCTACTTACGTCAGGGCAAAGGCTGTCCGACGCATGCTTAGCAATGGTTCGCGTGTGCGGAAAGTGGGGAGCGTCGCATCTAGGCGCGCCGCCAAGTTCTGCGACAACTTGCTGATCGTTTGCTGTCTTTGTAGTTGCGACACTGGTTGGGAATCTGTTGGAAACGCAGAAACAATGCCCTGAATCATTTCAAGTTCATGAACCAGGTGTAGGTTGAGAACTGCCTCATAAGAGCTTCGATATCCAGTTACACCTGCTGCCGCAATCGGTGCGCCAAGAATATTACGTGCAGTATAGAGGGCTTTGCTTATGGCACTTGAATCCCCGGATCGCATTGAAAGCAAGACGTGAGCCATGGCGGTGGGGCCTGTTTGACTGGATCCCTGTTCAGCCATGGCTTTGACGTCGTCCCAGGCACCAACCATCCAGGCACCTTCTAGCTCATACCCAACGAGAACACTTTCCCAGTTCGGTTTCCGGGTGAGTATCCCCCTTACATGTGTTCTAAGAGAGTCTTTTTCATGTCACCTCATTCTGTCCTCGAACAGAAGCATGTATCATACCGTAGTGGCCCAAATTTCGGAGGCAACGCAGCAGGCCTAGGTGATATTCAATGTTGTCAGGCGACTGACGTAGTTTTAATTCCCAACAACTCTGGGCAGAAGTCCAGTGCCCAGTGCTCTCATGCTGCCGGATCTGGTGTTCCAGCGACGGAGACAGAATAAGTGTTGAAACACCCTCCATTCCGTCCGGTTCATCCAGATGTGCATAAATTTCGTGCATCTTTTCGTAATGGCTAGCCAGATCCGTGTTCGAAGACCGTTCTTGAATCGTTAATATTTGACCCTCAAAGTTCATGAGGGATCGGGCGTAGGCCTTGCACTGGAATGCGGCCCTGGCCATAAGGCTTTGGTCTATACTAGATAGGATAGAATGAACCCGTAGTAGCTGCTCCTCTGCATGGTTGTAGACCTGGTTCGCACGGGATCTCTTGCTTTCATTCTTCTTGTTGCTAATTTCCTGTCTGATAATGCGAACCCATTTGTTGAGGTGGTCAAGTAACGCAAAAACAGCCTTAGTATTTTCAGTTCATTACTTGTGAATGAACTGCAAGGCGATAATTACCTGAGCGCTCAGGAGCTTCTTGTCAGTTGAAGCATCACTGGTGGGATTCACTTGGTCTTGAAGAACGGCAAGAAATTCGGAGCGGATCTCTTGTGTGTCATTATCATCGCCAGAGATGAGAACATTCAAAACTAGATGCGGAAGAATGTGATGCGCGATGACCACGTCTTTGTAACGTACGACGGAACGGAAGACGCTAAAAATGGTACGAACGGTCTTTCCAGTGACTCTGCCAATTAAATGCAGCGTCCATGACTGGATCCAGTCACGATAAGTTGGATGCTTTGGGTATATGGGCATTTGTATGTCAGGTTGATTTTGATGATGAAGTGTATAACGAGCTTCGAGCAATGGGGAGACAGTTTCCAGAACATGCTTCGGTAAACTATTCCAACGATTGCGAACCTTGAGTGGCACCGCTCCGCCTGAGTTCCCTACTGCAACGAGAGCGGGAGTAAACTGGCAAAACTTTAAGAGCTCTTGTATCGCATATGCCAACCGGTTTTGATAAGCCATGTCACTGGTAGACCGGAAGGCTGCAACAAGAAGATCCTTGATAAGATGCAAGGCGAAAATAATGGACTCATTGTCGTCCGTGAAGTTGTTCAGAACAATCATTCTCGGGTCAGCGACGTTAATCTCGCACCGATCTGGATCCACAGCACCAAGAATGCCGATACATTCGTACGTTAATAACTTTAGCTGCTGTGTGCCCTCGCCATCCCGAGTGGCAGCCGACAGAAGAACTTCCAGAATATTGCCTATCACTGGATCAAACATGTCACCAGATGTAAGCTCATTGATAAGATGTTGTTCCGAGAGTATGAATGATTTCAATTCTGAAAGGGATTGCAACGCGACTGTGATATTGTCGTTGGTGCATTGGTTTAAGATACGACGTAGTCTCTTCCTCGGTGTCCAATTGCCGCGGAGATCTTCAATTCGGTCCTGGATGAACTTCAACTCTTCAACTGGAGAAAGGTCGACAATCTCATCCAGTTGTGCGCCAAGCTCGCTACCCAGTCCAAGCACGATGTTGGTGAGAATCTGAGTAGCCATGTTACGCGCACGGGGGCTTAAAGTTGGCCAGGAAGCAACGATAGCTGCGCTGGTGGGTCCGACGTGAAGCCCTAATTCGGGAGGTCCTAGCACCGACACGAACTGATGCCAGCTCTCTATCGTGGGTTCCGAAAGCTCGGGAAAGTTAATCATAGTTTGAAAAATAGCCATTATCTACGCAAGACGTCCCGTCAGAATGGCTTAGGTCATTCACGTAAAACGTACCTGGAGTGCTACGTTGCTGACCGCGGAGCCGACAAGGGTGACTAGGGCACCAACGCTACGAACTGTCCTTCTCCGGGCTTCAGTGCTCTTTTTACCCTGAACACCCTGCAAGGAATCGCTGATGCCGCATAGGATACCCAGCATGTACTGCCGAAGAAATGCCCCAAGATCAGGTAGAGGCAGAGACCGACCCCTTATTGGATTTGGGTGCAAGTATCGTTCAACTTCCCGAAGAGCATGTTTTGCCTGAAAGGTGGTCACCAGATGTACATGAACAGCAAGGCCGTCGGCATACCGTTTCCACGTTGCTGGGGTTGTCATCTCCCAGATGGACAACAAGCTCTGTTAACAATGGCACCAGGAAGCTTTTGACTACAGTGGCGGTATCAATGGAACCCCCCTGAGAGTCTGCTGTCAAGCATTTGACGACGAAGTTGAGGGGTTTCTTGATTTGGTCTTGCTGGAGGAAAATGCAAGCCAGTATCTTGTGAGGATGCTTCACGAACAAAGTTGACGGCTTCGTTTTCAGTTCTTTAGCTACGGCTTGAATCACAGCCAACTCGCAATTCGCGAAAAGTTGGGGCAGCGCACGAGCCAAGTTAGACACGATGAACTGGTTAGGTGGGATTTCTAAGGTGCGACAAACTTCGTGGAATAGGATTGGCTGCGAACACATTCTCGATAAGAGGAAAGGCGCGATGTGATCCAAGTAAGGCTGAACCATGGAGTAAGGTGTTTTACTATGCTTTTTCACGATGGAGAGAAACTGCGAGATCTTAGTATCGGATGGATGAAGGGGAAGTTGATCATACTTTAACGCAAGCTAGTCCACGAATTACAGGGTTGGGTCGTCCCATCTGGGCAATGAGAAGGCAGAGCATTTGTCCTAATAGCGCATGGTTCTGCGTTCGTCTGAAATATTTAGGATATATATCAATGCATAGAAAGATAACCCACTCTCCACAAGATCCTATTGCAATAATGAGTGTTTCCTTGACAGATAATTTCGCAGTCTCTAATAACTGATACACATGATCAGCAATCTGGAACATAATTCCAGTACTTTCGTCTCCGGGTGGTGAGCAAGCTTCTAAAAGTGCACCCAATGCACGACTGACGATCTGATTCAGAGGCACCCTTTACTTAAGAATGCCCGTGCTTACCCAGCGGCTAGTCTGACGCTCCTTTCCTTGTTGACAACGCCTCCCATAACCACACTGCCGCCACGGCTCCATTCAGCGGGTCCAGTCCCGTCCGAAGGATGTCTGAGACCGTGGGCTAAGAAGGAGTAAGTCCGCTGGCGAGTAACAACTGTCGTCTGTTCAGCAGGCCCCTGAAGTATCAGGGTACTAATATCGAGGATGGGGGAAATATCAACAAATGGCGTTTCCCCAATACAAGGGGAGTTATCACAACGCGCGATAATAGAGAGTAGAGTGGACAATTTCTGAATTACTTCATCTTGAGTCGGTTGCGATGCCTTGGAATAGTTCCTGAGAAGACGGTGAGATAGATCATACTCACACCAGCCTTCTGTGGCACAAACCTTTCGAGGTAATCCCTAATCTGGTATAAGTAAAATAAAGCATACTGTGTGTCCGTCACGTCATCATCGATATCCATCCAAGAATAGTGACCCATGTTCACAACAGATTCAGAGGCAGCCCGGACCTGTTGGCGCCAATGTGCCTTGGATTGCGCTAGGCGTGACGGCGCAGCCCCACAAGCGAGTTCGTCGCTGGCCTTTGGCTTCGAAATATGCTGATCTACTTCACAAAGAAACGCGCCATAGCGGGACTGCACATTGTCGTTTTCTGATAGTGCTTCTTTAATGGAATGAAGCAAATCTGTGCCAACATGCGGCAACGTGCTCCTCAGATAGGCAACCATAAGCACCTGGATTTTCTTGAGTAAGACACACCGGCCCTTTAACACACTCACAGAGAGGTCCTCGGCTGGATCCAAACACAACAACCGAAGGATTTCTCTTGTATCCGCTTCTGCAGGAGGAACTCGCGAGTGCAGTTCAATAGCCTTGAGCACAACAGAGTCAATTTCGTGACATCCTCCCTTTGGTTCTTGCAAAACATGATACTGCAGCAATCGAAAGGCGAAATGGGAGAAATAACTCGCTTGAACAGAATACTTGTAAATTGTAACAGCGGAATCGACAAGCGTAGAGAAGACAGTGGCGCGGACCAATGGACTCATCGGAGATGCCAAAGAGACAAAATGATTCAAGACGGAATTAAGAGTGATGTGTAATTTAACCACGACATCGGAAAGAAACCACTGGGAAGGGACGGGTGGGAAGAGGGTTTGGGTGAGTACATCGATGGTCAACGTCAGAAACGCCGCAAGTTGTGACTGTGTTACGACGGAAATGCCCATAGGCCTGCCTAAAGGGATCTTCAAGCAAGATGAGTACGGATACATCTAGCCTCTGAAATAGCCCTCACGCTGCCAAATGTCATAGCTGGCTTCTCCTGCAGGCGAGGTTTCGTGAAGGGCAAGATAGAAGAAGGTAGGGTAATGGATGTATAGTCGGCGACGATATCTGTACAATAAGCGCAGAACATACGCCAAGAGCACGATGAACATACCATTGATAAGGTCGATACATTCAGTGGTCAAATCACGCAGTACCTTCCACCGAGGCTCGTCCGGATGCTCAGCTCCAAGAACGTTCCCGCCGAGACAGCGAAGGACTTCCACAAGAGCCTGGAAAGTCTTTGCTTTCAACATGCTCGGCGATGGTATGCCACTCTCCACATCTACGCTGCGTTCGAGCCAAACGTCCAGAACGTTGCCGAGAGCCAGCAATCGGACAAATAGAGTTTGAACACCATCACGTTGTCCGGCAAAAAGGCCAACGACGGACTGGGACGCGCGATGTATGATGTCTAGGGCAACATCTAAAAGAGAAATTTTGTCCTTTAGGGTACTCCAGTCAATCGGTCCCGGTAGTGGAAAAGACGCAAAGAAATTGTCGGACAGTCCGATGATCATAGTACTCCAGTCTTTATTTGCATCACGAATCCTATTCAAGGGGTCACAGCTGAAGTGTTGGGCTAGCAAGGAACGTAGATAACGATGGAACTGCTCTGGTGTCATATTTCCAGTCACATTGTCAAAGCCGGGATTGGAAAGTTGGGTTGACGGGCCTGACTCCATTCCACTGAAGTTATGGTATGGGATATCGATGCGATGTGTCACAGTCACTCGAAGCGTGACGAACATATCATTTTCGACCCGATCTCCTCTTCTCTCTCGTTTTCTCTCTCTCCATTGCCTTCTCTTCCGCTCGCTCACTTTCTATCGACCCGAATACACGCTTCATGCGCTCTCTATATGTCCGATCCGTTTCCACCTGCCTCTGCGCCGCCACACCAGCAAGGAACCGAGCATCCTTACGAAGCTCACGAATCGCACCTTTCCGCTCCTGCTTGTATTGACGTCGCAGCTTGGCGGCCTCGTTCCGTTCGTGGTCTGGATCCTTATTACGCATGTAGGACGAAGAAGCATCAAACTTCGGAATATATGTAGGTATTGGTATCGGTTTGTGAGCTTGCAATTGCAGAGGCCGGCGTGACTGACGCGCAAATTTCAACAACCGGCCAATCACGTCCCGTAGAGGGGTTACAGCCATCTGCAGACGTTAGATTGACGTCAGCCAACGTAACGAATGGTCTAACCTGCAACTCTTGAATGAGCTTCTCCGTATGTATGTTCTTTAAAATATCTAGTACTGGCTCAGCAAGCTCGATGAAGCCGTCTAAGCCTTTATACATGTCAGCAAACCGACCCAAAAGGTCCAGAGCAAGGCCTAGTAGATCTGTTTTTGCTTGTTCAGTCGGTTCTTGCATACCAAGTAATTCTGGCAGGTTAGTCTTCCTTGGACCAGCAGCTTTACCGGTCTTGGTATTGATCGTCAGCTTTCGGCAAAAAGACGAGCGGAAATCTGGTGAAGGAAACGAGCCGGGGATCGCAGAAACACTTTTGTAGCCGTGAGGGGCCAGATGCAGAACAGCATTAACCACGAAAGTAACCGCCTCCGGCACGAATCGTTTGGAAAGCGACTCATACTGAAGAAAGAGAGTGCATAAAAAGAGACCGCTTGCTAAGTCAGCAATTGACCTGACCCTGCATAAGCCGAGGTAAGAACCCATCAAGATGCGGGCAGGGGAAACGACAACATGGTTGAGATCACTGGTTGACCATAAGTTTCCGATGATGCGCAAAAAACAGAGCTCTGAAAGGCCTGGCCATGTCTTATTTTCCAAGCCCAGTGGACCTTGGGATAAGCCGTACTTGAGGTTTTTTTGCATGAGAACTAGCTTCTCGACGAAGTACTCAGCTGACTGAGAGGGATAAGCTTTAGTGAGGGAGGTCAGGTGGGGTAGGAGGCTTGAAACAACGGAGAACCGAGGGAGCGGGCCCGTGGTTATATGGAGAATATGATCAATGAGTATCGTTGCTAGAGTCTAGAAGAACGTCAAATTAATCCTTGCCGTAACACAGTACGACCCACACACCTGTAGTTTGAGTTTATTGTCAGGGGCCAGACTTGGATGGTGCAGGGCTCTGATGCGCTGAACAACGATCGAAACATCTTCATCCCGCACATCTTCAAGGAACTCAAGAAACTCATCGTGAGTCTCGGGGCAAGAGAACGTGTAGGGTAGTTCGTGCTTCGAACTCAACCCCAGCTTCGCCTTCATCTCCTCTTTGCCATTCCCGGACGAAGGTACCAATTCATGCTGTTCTTCTTCGTCACTCTCGATGTCCTCGTCATGGCTTTCTTCCTCAGGACCAAGCTCTTCTTTGAGGCCTGAACCTAGATTGCCCCATTCCTCGCCATCGATTTCAAAGTCATCTTCGAGATCATCGCCTCCTCTCTTCCTCTTCTTACGCACCTTCTCTTCATCCTCGCTGGCACTCTCGTCTAATCCCAACATCCGCCTCCGTCGTCTGCGCTCCGCTTTTTCTAGGGCTTCTTTCTGCTCCAAAGCGAGTTCTTCCTCAGTTTTCGTTCGATCCTTTGGCTTCGACCGCTTATCAAAGGCTAGCTCGCGCACATGTTGGTCGTAATTCTGATCTGGGGGGTTCTGTACTAACAGGTCTTCCGGTGTCGGTTCGATGGCCCCTGGAGAGGTGCCAGCAACGGCCGCTTCCACCGTGCTTAGCTTGCCGGAGGTTGTTTCAGCGCTTGCTGAAGACAAAGGAGCCGTAGCGAATAACAACTCTCGCAGAGTGTCGAATTCATTATCCAATTTTTGGCGGAGATTATCTCCCTTTTCCTTCTCCATCTGTCGCAGCAACTACAGGAGATACATTTCAGCAAAGTGATTTTGATAATTTAAACTGTCACGTACTTTATGTTCTTTGCTCTTAGCAATGACTTCGGCCATGACTTCTGCCTTCGATTTTTTTCTAGATGGCTAACCAGATTATCACCAAAGGCCCTTTGTTAAATGAGCCTATATACCTCTTCTGGTTCTTCATCGTCTTCGTCGCTGAAGCCACCGAAATGAGTCCTTCGAACGACATTCTCATTAATGTGACCTGACGTAGATGAGCACGGTCTAAGTAGGGGTCCAGACAACATACCACTTTCCTCTTCCTCCTCATCCTCGTCCAGCTTCAAGCCTACACCGTCGAAATCATCTAAATTTGACAAGCTTTGCCCATAGTGTGTGAGTTCATCTTCATCCTCCAAGTTGAACGCGGCTGCCTTGGTAGCTCTTTGCCGTTCCCTTGTGAAACGTTCTAACATTCTTTCCTCGAGACTCATCGTGGGGTCATTCTCACCGAATCGCCGGTCAAGAATACCGCCGGCTCGATCCCTTTCTTCGTACTCCTTCAGGAGAGTTTTCTTCCTCTAAGACTCACAGAAATAAGTGGGTCATTCTGCATATAACATCAATACATACCCGCTCTATTCCAGCTTGCCTACTCTGAGAAGGTTTCCCGATAACACCCTTAATCTTACGCCCTCCAACATCGTGTTTTAGTCTCGTAACTTTGACATCAAACGGATTCAACTTTTTGTGTATTTCGTCAAGTTTTGCTGCCTTCTTGGCTCTATCCCTTTCGGCAGGACGGGCGGAACGCTTCCTCTTTTTAGACTTATCTTGATTTCCTGTGATGCCGGCCTGAGATAACGCAACCTTTAACTGCGAAAGCTGTGAGCCTTTCGCCATCGCAGAAATTTCTTAAGACGACGTCACAATGTGACCTCAGTAAGGGGCACAATAGCCCCTTATGCGCTGCTTATTGCAAATGATTGAAATTTACTTAAAAGAATAGGAGGCAGCCTCAAGCATTTTACACCATGAAACAAGTCTTGAAGTCTACTCCTCCAATTTGACAACCTGTGTATGATCCATACGCTGTCAAGACGCAATCCGGCAGCGTTGCGATACCAACCAACTTTCCAAACATCAACACAACATCCATGGCATTTAAAAATACCTGACATGTTTCACGAAAGGGCGAGTTGCCCCGAGAGCTACCAGTCTCCATCATTAAGCATCGACACACCCAGAAGGTAACAAGTCCAGCTGACTCTTGAAATGCCTCATGATTGACCACCCGCCAGTATGGAGACGACTATCAAGGGGCTCGCTTACCCCACAGAGACCGAGACTGAACGCTGGAGCTCACAAGGTGGAGTTAAGGTTAAATTAGGTCACGTGCAGCCAACTGGTGGGCGACTGTCCACAAAGCCACGCTACATGCTCACTGTCAAGGTCGAGCAGAACCTGCCTCTCAGTCTCCCCATGTCATCCTCTCCGCTTATTGCCCATCCTACGCACGATGTACTTGCAGAGACAGCCTACCATAACTTACCGGTAATATCCATGCGTGCCACGGCTCTTGAGGTCTGCTATTCTGTCTACGGAGAGAACGCTACATCCTTGGACGCTGTTGACCGCTTTTACGAACCAAATGCAGGTAAGTCCATCATTTTACGCCCTAGCCTAACTCTTCTGATTACCTTTCGTGTACCTTTCCGCAGTGTGAGCCACCGTCTAATCGTTCTATCTTGACACAACTAATATGCCCAAAACAAGTTATGAGAATCCATTCGTTACAGCAACATCCCGAGAGGTCATTTCCGATATTCACCGCCTTGCCCGCCAGCTTAGCTCCATCGACGTTCCCCGGCCGCTTGCCCTAATATTTACGTTGTTTGGTCTACAACCACCAAAGTCAGAAGTACATGCATCTTTATTCCAAGCTCTACGGGTATGGAATGAAATTGGAGATATCTGCGAATGTGAAATGTTCGGTGCGTCTAGGCAGCTCCTGCCGTGTGTGGTAACAACTTACATTGGATTAGATGGCCATCGGAAGACGATCGTGGAGCATACTTTAAATGTACTCCTTCTCCCTGGCATACATCATGACGGACTCCATCGCCACCATTCTAATGGCTCATCAGACTCCCTTATCAATGCAGCTACGGGGTCATCTACTGGCTTGCCTGTTCCGCCGATTTCTCACTTCGCCCTCCCTTCCTTGCCTGTTCCTGGAACCTCGTTGTCTGTTCCATCACCCCTGCACTTTAGGTTTCGGATATTAACCAGCCTCTCCTTCAATGAGCAAGGATGCGTAACGCACCATCGCGATTTCTGGGATGCGAAAGATCTTGTGGGGCTGGTACCTGGCGTTTCATTAGCACAGTGGATCATGTCAAGGTTGACCGCAGTAGGCATTTCCTATGCTGCCAGATTCCTGCAAAGGCCAAGGGAATCCACCTTCACCACTCATATATCGGATGATAGGCGACCACTAGCATCTTCCATGCGTATTGGTGCTGTCCACGCTAACGCCCTTGGATTCGAAGGCATGTAATACATCTCTTCGGCACGCCTTTCCTGATTTTACTGGATGAAATGTCCAGGGTATTCGGGAGAAGTGCATGGGTGCCACTGACGGAAGTTTTCCCTGGCAAGATTCTCACAAGCATCATTTTCACCACGCCTTCCGAAAATACACAAAGAATCCTTATCGGTCACGTAATTGGCTCTTCGGACGACCATATCTTGTGACGTTCCCTGCATGGTCGTATATCCCATTTGGCAATGACCTTCGCACGCATTGGAGTACTGCAGCAGCATCGGCGTAATTTGCTCAACCTATACCCTGCTTAATTAGTCCACTGTAGAGTTGGCGGCGAATTTGTTGACAGATATAAGCCTAATGACGTGGGCATAGAAGGTTTGGTTATCTTGGAGATTAAGCCGCCATTCTGGACTTAGGACTGGATGTCATCACTACAGCCGCGAAGCGAAATGTCAATAACAACTAGTTACTTCGTTGGCTTTGAAGGCAGAGCCCGATGGTGTGTCCCGGGGTCCAGCAGTGCTCAATCTATTTTTTTTCTTCGTCTTCACACAATCGCTTAAGCAGAGAGCAACAGTCTGAGACGGGCGGCAATGTTATTTATGAATTCTCTGCTAGCGCACCTGGCAAGGACGCCTTCCTCACCGGCAGCGTACAGCACATCGGTAAAAAGATGCCGAGATTGTTATGAAGCTTGATTGCTTTCTTTCCGAGCTCAATCCGGCTAGTCACAAACCAGGACGGATAGCATCCGGTCGCGCTAGCTGCAGCCGGCCAGGAGCATAGCAGCGTGTGGGAAGCAGCATGAAAGCAGCAAGGGAGTTTTTTTATCATATTCCGGAGTATTGGTGCCAGTCTGCCTCCTCTTCGAGATCTACATGTTATCTCAAGTGGCGCAAAGCAGACATGAGAATGTACGTATTTGGGCCACAGACAAAATCCGTGGCAATCGCAGAATATCCGGCTGTTGTAATATAAAGACTATGATTGGTGAGTTTATATTCGGAATTATCAGCATAGCAAAAATAACATACCATATGCATGGACGTACCAATAGATCTGTATGCCGCGAGGTAGTACAATCAAGGCATTGTTTCCACGCACGTGGAAGCCACTGACCAACCCAGGGGGGTTTGAGATGAAGACCTCACCGATCCAACGATGCTGAGTAGGAAGCGGCCTCACAGCCTCACAGTTGTCGTGTTTTTCCATGTCACCCACTAGGCTTCACTTTGCCAATTCTACAAGTCCGCGTGCCGCAGAACATAAGTCGCTTCTACTTCTCAAGGGCTGCGGATTTGTGGCTCGAGAAGGCATTATTCTTGCCTCGTACGGGCGAGGGAGCCCATCTTGTGAAAGACACGCCGCATGGACAAGAACTGTCCCACAGCGCCACATATTGATTATCTATTTGTTAGAACCGACAACGGACGCATGTATAGGACCTTGGATAGCCTTCCACCCTAGGACGCCACGTAGATAAGTCCGACCAATGATTATCCTTTGAGCCAGATCGCTTTTGAAGTGTCGACCCCCCCCCCCCTTGTGGGTGTCCTGCGTTAAGCTGATAGTAGATAGCAGCGTCGCCCTACACGAGGCTAGCGCTTTTTTGGCAACTAGATATTTCCCGACGTAGATCAGGGATGTTATATCTTTTTTATCAAAAGTGGTCACCGAGTCACAATTACCATGAAAAGATCCGTGGGTGATAGTAGAGCGTCTGCAAATTCGGTGGGCCTGCGGCGATCTGCGGTATCAACTGTCAAATACCAGCAGGCCAGATAAGCACCGCCCACACTAAGAAAAGTGGCAGCTGACGGTCAAGCCGGGTTTCCCCCTGGTTAGTAAGACTTGCTAACTGAAGAGAGCCCCTGAGAATACTCGCCAAATTGAAAGCAATCAATGTGAGGCCTCTTGCAGTTTCTCACTGTCATGCGACATGCCATGGCGTGCCGCCTTTTTCGGCCCTGTTACCCAATGGGTTCCATGGACCCTGCGGCGAGAACAAACTTTGTTCATTGTATTCATCTTCAGCGCCCGGAATCATATTGCGACGCGCGACAACAGTCCTTCTAATCATTAATAGACGTCATTTTATTTTTCGTAAATTTCATGTTCGGCGGCTCTCCTAGACGGGGCTGGGTCATATGGTTCACCATGACCCATGCGTTTCTCGGCGGTGTCAGCAGACTCAAACGCTGCCATTTACTCGTACTGGAAAAGCTCTGCGTCATCATAGTTCGGTGCGTTTCCGGGTAGTGACACATACAGGGATTCGCCTGGTAAAAACCAATGCTTGATTGGAAATTGTTAACTATCCCCAGGGATTACTCACTCCCTATGGAGAGAGAAGCATATGGGGCGCATTCGATGTGACGCAGTCATTAATTTACTCGAGCTTCTTAACTACGATAACGAGAACCAAGTTTAGCGACCTGTACGTCTGGGAGCGAAAATGCGCTATCCAAGAGATTGCCCCAAACGGCGCATCAGGGTTAAACTCGACCCATAGTCACATGATGGTATGAAAAGCAAAGTCGTTGGGAGACAGGAACATGTTTGACATACTATGTGAAATTTCACATCGTATAAGGTTGCGGCGACAGGGCGTCTAAAGGCTGTAACGCGACTGGTCGGCGAACCTGGTGTTCGACTTGACTATCCGACACGTACTTGTCAACCCCTGATGTCAATGTCGACTTGCCTTCCCGAACCCACGGAGTGATCAGTTAATCATTGCACAATCTGACTGGAAGTATAAGTCTCATCAGAAAAAAAAAAAAAAAAAAGGTAAAACGGAGGGGATTGTGATCCCATGGTGTACGAACACACCATCGGTCTGAGACCTCTACCCCGACCGGCTTCGCTTCCGGTAACCAAGCACACCGCAGGGTGCGCTGTTTACCCTGCCGTGGAATGCATGGACAGAGTATTTTGAGACCATGCGACATAATTCGTATAGGGGCCGCGGCATATTGCTCCTACTTCCAAATTCCATAGGCGAACTTAAAATATCCATGGCAGGCGTAAGAGCATGGAGAACAGTTGACAGATGCTGCACAGCTTGGTATCGAAGC